>PVHX01002712.1:0-160551 GCA_004024805.1 Geosciurus inauris
GCCCCCCACCCCAAAAAAAAAGGAAAAGAAAAAGAAACAGAAGCAGAAGGGAAGAACATGGATAAAAGGCACTGAAGGGTGAAAGACTCATGAGTTCAGGGGACCACACAGAGTTCAGACTTGTTGAGGCATGGAGTATATCAGGAGGAGTCATGAGAGGGCAATTAGGTCAGCCTGTGGGGGACTAGAACCATAGGAAGAAGTCACAGGACCTAACCCTGCATCCTTTTCAGACGGGCCTTGATTGGACCCCACCAATGGAGGACGCAAGCCACTGCTGGAGAGCCAAGCCCGCAGTCAGCACCTCAGAGGAAGTGCTCCGCAGCACTTCCTTAACATCTGCCTCAGGAAGTGGGGTGGGCCGTAACTTCAATGCTGGTCTCACTAAAAATATTTCTGAGACCAAAATGGCAGAGAGGATTCCTTGTTTTCCATTCTAGATGGCTCTGGGAAAGTCCTGCCCACCGGCCAACCCACCTACCAGAAATGTAGCTTGTGTGTTTATTCTGTTTGTCCTGAGCCACCAGCTGCTTGTGCAGTTCTTTTCCAATTCCATTCTCAAAACTCTTACAAAATTGTTCTGTCTTCCTGAAATGTTCAAGAAAAGACAGAATTAAACCATGGTAGGAAACACACAATCTGTAGGATCATGGTCAAGAATTCAGAGGGGGCTGTGGATCTCCCAACAGTATATCCCTACAAACTGGGAAGGAGGTCAGAAGGTACTGCTGAATAGAATAGGAGTCGATCTAAAACAGAAAAATCTAGGATATCAGGAAGCTTAATCAACATTTCACAGAACACTCTACTCTAGGAAGCAGTTTGGCATGGAGAAAAGGACATAAGCTTTTGAGTAAAAAATAGCTAAGTTTGATTTCTGGCTTTGTTACTTTTAAACTGTATGACTTTCGACATTCTCTCTGCATCTCAGTTTCTTGATGTGTAAAAGAGAGATAATAAAACCACCCACAAGATTAAAAAATATATAGTCTAAAACATAATACTTACTTTGTAACTGGTAGCTGTTAATTCATTACTATATTTAAAAAAATTCTAGTGACTAATAAGGAATTTTTTTTTAAATTTCAAGGTTTAGTTATTTTAATGCAATTTCACTGTTCAAGGTAGTATGAGTAAATTAAGTAGTTCATCCATCCTGAAGAGAACACCAACAGTTCCTTAAGGAATATTTAAAAGCAGGAGCCTAGATTATAAACAGATTGTTTCTCTGCCACTGCCCAGTGAAGGACTCTGATTCAAACAGCAATGTCAGTTAGCAATACAAAAAATTCTCATTATGGACAAAGAGTACTGAACCACTCAAGGCTATCAGAGCTTAATGCAATCCACTTTTTGGCAATATCTGATATTATTTGAATTCTTTGCTGTATTAGTTTCCTAGGACTGCCATAACTATCACAAACTGGGTAGGGCTGAACAGAAATTTATCACAACAGAAATTTATTCTCTCACAGTTCTGGAGGCTACAAGTACAAAATCCAGGCATCCACAGGACGGTATCTCTGAAGACTCTAGGGGAAAATCTATTCCATTCTTAGCTTCTTGGCTCTCCTTGGCTTGTTGACACAACACTCTAATCTCTGTCCTCATTCTCACATGGCTGTTTCTGTGTCTCTTTTACTCTTCTTATAAGAATTGAGAGTTGTATCAGAGTAAGGACCTACCCTGCTGGACACGGTGGCACATTCCTATAATCCCAGTGACTTGGGAGGCTGAGATAGGAGGATAGCAAGATCCAGGCCAGCCTCAGCAATTTAGCAAGGCCCTAAGCAATTTAGTGTCTCAAAATAAAAAATAAGGTCTAGGGATATAGCTCAGTGGATAAGGCCCTCTGAGTTTAATCCTTTGTACCAAAAAAAAAAAAGAAGGACCTACTTTACTCCAGTAGATGGTAAGATATAGGATATAGGATATAGGATGGCATCTTAACTAATTACATCTGCAACAACCCTATTTCCAATTAAGGTCACATTCTGAGATTCTGAAAAGGAAACAGATTTGGAAGTCACACTATCCAATCCCATAAACATGTTTAACAGGTAAACTTCTGGTGGGCAATATGGCTTTCAATGGACCTCCCTACCAAGAATACATGCCCTCTGCAAATGAACAGTACTAGCTGGCCTCCCGGGTACACCTGCCAAGGTAAAGTACAAGTAGGGCATCTGGCTTATAAACCATCTGTTGAGTCAAGTTAGAGAGACTCTCACCTCAGGGATTACTCAGTCCTTTGTGAATGAAAATCTTTTCCTGAACCTGCAAATATATAAACTAGGTTCCAGGTTCTGGAGATCCAATCAAGTCACAGACATTCTCTGAATCTTGGTCCACCATTACTTGCCAGCCTCTCTGGAACCACCCAACCATGGTCATTCAAAGTAGTCAGCATTTACCTGAACTGGCCATCATCCAAGAGAGGTTTCTGTGCACTGAGGTATCTCCTAATGGTGTCTTCAAGTTTGGGAATGGGCAGCCTGGAGAGAAAGCAAGATCAGCATAAGGCAGACATTATGTGGAAGAGGTTAGTTAGCTTCACAAGGCAAATGAGTACATTGATTATTAATGTATCAATGATAACTCCACATTTTAGTAAGAAGAAATTTTTTTTGCCATACCGGGGATTGAATCCTGCAGTGTTTTATATAAGCCACATCCCCCAGTTCCTTTATTTTTTGAGACAGAATCTTACTAAGTTGCCAAGGCTAGCCTCAAACTTGCAATTCTTCTGCCCAGGTTCCCAAGTAGCTGAGATTACAGGTGTGCACCATTGTACCTAGCTTTATTTTTTATTTTGAGACAGGATCTTGCTAAGTTGCCCAGGCTGGCCTCTAACTTGAGATCCTCCTATCTCAGCCTCCCCATAAAGCTATTATTATTTATTTATTTTGGTCCAGTCGATCACTCCAGGGGCACTTAACCAGTAAGCCACATCCCTAGCCCTTTTTAAAAATTTTTAAAATTTTGAGAAAGATCTTGCTAAGTTGCTGAGGCTGGCCTCAAACTTGAGATCCTCCTGCCTCAGCCTCCCAAGTTGCTGGGATTATAGGCATGTGTCATTGCACCCAGCTGTTACCGTTTTTTAAAAGAAGTTACTTTTAAAACTTCTTTTAAAAGTGTGGATCATTGGCAGAGTGCTTGCCTCAACCATGTGAGGCACTGGGTTCAATCCTCAGCACCACATAAAAGTAAATAAACAAAATAAAGATATTGTGTCCATGTATAACAAAATTTTTTTTTTTTTTAAAAAGAAGTTACTTTTTATCTTTGGTGAATTTTTTTCTAATTAAGAGGAAGGAACTGAAAGAGATGATCCCTAAGAGCCCTCTCCAGCTCTGTGACCACAACCCTGGAGTCATGCTGACTCCTGCCCTTGTAAGGTAGCAGCACCACATGGTAGTTCAGAGAGCTGACTGGCCACATCACTCACAGTTGCGTGACTGTGGACACACACTCACCTTGTACCTATGTCTCTTCATCTGTAAAATGGGGATGATATGCATTTGTACCTTTTAGGGTTCTTTCAGGTTTAATGCCACAATGCTTGTCAATGATTTAGAACAGTGCCTAGCACATAGTACATACTCAATAAACTAGTCAGTCCTCAAATCCTGTAGATTCAAACTCTGCCACAAGTCTTTTCAGTTCCCTAGGAAAATAGCTCATTTTCTCTCCTCAGTGCCTAGCACAGCATTTCCTCACTTCTGTTGTTGGGCTACCTGACATCTATTCTCCCAGGTTTCTGGTAACAGTACCCTGTTTTTCTGGAAGAACTCACTTTTCCTACTCAGTACCAGTGGTTCTAGTAGAACCAACAACCCCAAACTCCCAGGGGTGGGCTTACAGTTTACTGGTACAGGACTGATGAGACCCATTGAGAACCAACCAGACTTAATTACAGGAGTTTTGTTTTGGAACTCCCAGGAAGGGGAATCTCTATTAACTCTGTCACTAAGAGTTAATGTCAGGGTGTACGCTACGCCTTAGGTGCTGGCTACCACTCTGTCACCAGGAGAAGAAAACTTGCTTAAGAGTAGAGGTATATAAATGAAGAGTTCATCAGGAAGCCCAAACCGGGTCCAGAAGACATCATTGGATCCTCTTGATCCACTGTGTATTTCTCAGGAATGGGAGTTAATTTGCTAAAGCCAGTTTGAATTGAAATTTCTATAACTTGCTACCACAAAGGTCTGCACTGTAACAATTTCCTTTTCAGTAAGTGTTCACAAGCCATTCATCCAGTTAACATTTATTCTCTTAAAAAACTGAGATGTGAGAGCAAGTGCAGTCTCTATGCACTACCCTGCTTCCTTCACATTCTTCAAAGAACACCACAAGTGATTTTGTGTGTGAACCGCAGTTCCTGGAGCTCCCTATGATGTAATTCAACAGGCCCTGAAAGAGGTAGAGCCTGGATGTTACAGGATGTGTGTGGCAGTTCCATCTTAACTACCCGGGGTTTTCCTTCCCCACCCACTCCCAGGGAAAAGTCATCTGCTGTGATAATGACGGAAGGAAGCGTTAAGCTGATTCTCCTGCGTGAGTTTCTCTTGTTCACATACTCATTCCCCAATCCACCTCTGAGCAGCAGGCACTTTAGGGTTTCCCCTGCAAGAACACAGCTAAAAAGCTTTCTCTGCACCTATACGATCTAGTTACACTTGGGATAGTGTTCTCAGAGTTGCTTGGGAATAAAATTTATTTTAGAATTCAAGATGATCGGTCTGAAAGACATGCCTGTGGAGCCCAAAGCATTACTGTTTCTACCTCTGTTCTCCACACCCTGCGATTTCTGCCTCTTCTGCCTCCCACAAGAATTCTAGAGAACCTGTGCATTGTATCTTGAACACTAGACATCACCAAAAGTGGTTGGAGATTAACAGAAAAACAACAAATGACTGACGTTTATTGTGCATCAATTGTAGACCTAACATAGTGCCTAATAATGGGCTCCTCTCCCCCCACACATCCCGGGCCAACTCCAATATTTAAGGCCTGAATGGTGATTCTCTTCTGTGGGCTGGGCCTACCATAAACTTCTCACAATTTCTGACTGCATCACAGATTTCAGTTATCTGTTCCTTGGTCTGTGCCACTCTGTACTTTTCTCATTACTCTCACTTGGTGAATTTTGGATTCCTGCTCAAGGGCCACTTTCTCTGAGAAACTACCCTCACTCACCCAGGCTCTAAATCACTCACACCTCCACACTCACACGACACGATGACTCTGTTTTGGTGTTTGTTTATACCAGTTCCAGTACTTGTGAATGTCCACCGAGTACTTACCATGTGCCAGACTCAGCACTAAGTGCATTTTTTTTAAAATATTGGAGATTGAACTGGAGAATGCTTTACCACTCAGCTACACCACTAGCCCTTTAAAAAATTTTTTTTCTTTTTAAATTTTGAGACAGGACCTCATTAAGTTGCTGAGGCTGGTCTCAAGCTTTCCATCCTCCTGTCTCAGCCTCCCAAACTGCTGAGATTACCACATATAGCACAAGACCTGGCCAAGGGCTTTATATCAGGGGGTTTGCTTCTAACTACTCAGAGAGGAAGGTAATATTAACATTCCCATTTTTAGGTAATACAGCTTGCTCCTGGCCATGCAACCAGGAAAAAGTAGAACTGGCATTAAAAATCAGATCTTAGTGGCACACACCTGTAATCCCAGCGACTCGGGAGGCTGAGACAGGAAGATTGCAAGTTCAGCAATTTCATGAGGCCCTGTCTCAAAATAAAAAATAAAAAGGGCTAGGGATGTGACTCCTTTGATCCCTGGAACCACAAAATGATAAGTAAATAAGTAAATAAATAAATAAAGCAGGTCTGACTCCTATCTCATTATTTTAAGGACTGTAAAATGTCATTTCCCTCTTATCACATTATAACACTGTTTACCCAACACTGTTTACCTCCTCCACTGTACCACAAGTGCCTCCCCATCCCTGATGGGCCTCCAATCCACATCAATAAATATTTATTAAATTCATGTGAATGAGGGCAGGCAGATCCATCCTTGGTCTCCTCAGGACTTATAGTTTCATAGTTCGAAGTTATCGAAAATATCCCTTAAAAATACCCCTAGGGCTGGGATTGTGGCTCAGTGGTAGAGCACTTGCCTCGCATGTGGGAGGCACTGGGTTCGATCCACAGCACCGCATATAAATAAATGAATAAATAAAGGTCAATCGACAACTTTAAAAAAATTTTTTAAATACCCCTAAACTATACACCAAAAAATGGTTAAAATGGTAAATTCTATTATGCATATTTTATCACGCTCACAAAAACAAACAAACAACAAGCAAATCATAGTGGGAGGGATCCTAGCAGAAAGAGCATCCAAGGCTACCAGGTTAAAGGGCAGCAGTAATAAGAGAACGGACAGATAAAGAGGAGGGAGTGACTAATTATAATACTGCCCTATCTCTTGTATCTTATCTCAGTATTATGCTTGAAACAAAGAACTGTGTACTGCCATTCACAGGGGACTGTCACCAAGTTAACTGAATTGCCCAAAATTATAGCTAGAGTTGCAGATATAGAATCTGAAACTTAAGTTCTACCAGACTTCAAAGTGAGGACCCTTTACCAAGTCTGGCATCAACATAAATGTCAAAGATAATACATTTTACTAACCCAGAATCTCAGAAGGAATTTTCTATCTCATCTAACTCCCACTCTATAGATGAGGTCATGGAAATTGGTTGCTTAATGGGTGGTGAGCACTATGATTTGTTCTTGCAGATTCCTACAAATTTTTGTGCTGTGAATGGGTTTGAAATAAATGATCTTAAATATTCTTTCTAGCTTTCCAAGTCTGAAATACAGAAACTCCTTCTGATCTTAAACCGGGGTGGGGCCTGAGCCTGCCTGAAAGTCAATGACCATGACTCTGGTTTGGCAAGTGAAGACAAGTCTGTCAGTCCTGACCTTTCCCCCACATACAGGCACAGCTCAGATACACAGGTTGACAAAGAAGAGGCAGGTCCCAGGCTTATCCCTCAGGCACACAGACCCTGTTTTCTTTCTCTCTCCCTCCTACTAGTTCAGATAATCTCATTTTAGCTTGTCTTAGAGGTTTGTACACTTATTTCAGAATTGCCCTTGGATGATCTTCCTGAGTGGGTAGAGTGGGCACTGATATTGGATATAGAGAAAAATGGCAACCTGGTGGCTGGGGGCACTGTGATAATATGCTGTTCTTTTCCTGGGGAGGGAGTACTGAGCCCCCTGGCTTGGGGGATTCTTGATAACAGTTTAGTGAGAAAGAGAGAAGGATTTCTGAAACAAATTGGGAACTTGGCTCCAGGAACTAAATGAGTAGACAGTTCAGGTTCAGTTTCAGAGTAAAGGAAATTTCTAATTTCGGAGAAGGAGACCTGGCAACTCGGGAGTTTGAAGACTGGAAAAACTGGAAGCTGGGAAGTGCTAGGTAAGGGAGGTGGAGAGAAAGACCTGTTTTTTTTTTTTTTTTAAATAGGGGAAGTAGGTTCTGAGTGTTTCATGTTTCAGAAGGTGGGGGTGGTAACTTATGGTGAAAAGCAGTGAAAATTTGGAAGAGTCCCGGATCTAATTTGGAAAACATGGAGTCTTGGAGGGGCACTGAGGACAGTTTCAAGAATCCTGTGAGGGTGGGCTGAAGTTCCAGGGAGCAATGTGGGTGAGGGAGGATATTTTAGGGAGAGGACCCTTAGGGGAGGGATGCTGAGGAGGGTCTGTTGGGGGGGTGAAAAGTTTCCAGGTGAAGACTGGACTGAGAATGTGCATGGTGGGGGTATGGTTGAAGGTAAGGGTGAACGTTGCAGGTGTGCTTGTGGAGACTAATGGGATGATAATAGAGAAGGGTACTGGAAGAATAAGGAGTGGGACTGAAAGTTCTGAGTAACTGGTGAAGAAGGTGGAGCACTGGCAGCAGTCGAGGAAGGACATCTACAGTACTATCAGAAACTGGCTACCTATATTCCAGGCAGGAATGTCTGGCATTCATTAGATACCCCTAGTTTGGAAGGAGTAGAGTGGTTTTGGAGATACACGGGCAGAACATATTTCAGGGAGAAATGTGGTTGGATTTTAGGTTTATGGAGAGGGAATTCGAGAAGGGCTCAAGATGGAGAATAGGAGAATCTGTGCATGGGAGGATTTTGGAAGAGAACTTGAGGGTGCTGGGGTTCCCGGGCTGGAGATTCTGAAAGTCACAGGAGTTCGAGAATGGGGAATAAGGCTGCCTCCAAGGTAGGGGTGTGGGGCGTGGAAGCCAGAAGCTTC
Source organism: Geosciurus inauris (assembly GCA_004024805.1). Classification (NCBI taxonomy): domain Eukaryota; kingdom Metazoa; phylum Chordata; class Mammalia; order Rodentia; family Sciuridae; genus Geosciurus; species Geosciurus inauris. The sequence goes on from PVHX01002712.1 coordinate 8,292, forward strand.
AGAAGTCCGAAGTGAATGGAGTTGCGCTGGGGGTCGATCCTGCGCTGGCGGGGATGGAGAGGACGGGCTCACCTGGGCAGACTGTCCTGGTAGTGCATGGTGGGCACGATGCTGTGCTGCAAGTATTGGCCAGGCCCAGCGTCAGCACTGAGGGACCGACAGGGGGCTGAAGGGCACCGAGGCCAGGCGCGCAGCAGCAGGCGGGGCACCATCGTCCCGGGCGGCGAGAACACAGAGGTGAAGGATTCCGGTACAAGGAAAAGGCTGCTGCCCGCAGGGCTGGGGACGCAGCGTCAGGAACTCCGTGTCCAGTTCGTCTCCGCCCCAGGGCCACTTCCGGCCTACGGCCCGGCCCACAGAAGGGCCCGCCTACGGCTGGGCCCCGCCCACGAATGGCCCCGCCCACCGCCGAGGCTGGGCGGGGCTGAAGCCTGGAGACCCCTTGTCTTTCTTCTCATCCCGGATGCGGAGGCGTTGTACTGAGCTCTGAAATCACCCCCTTCTCCTTTTACGGAGCAAGATAGAAATGAGATCTGGAGAAAAAGAAACGTCGAAATTCATTTTTGCAATTCAATCAGCCTACGTTGATCATCTCTCGATCCCTGAAAGACTGTGGACATTTTAAACATCTATGTCTTCACTTAGAGATCCTGATTAACGTACCTTCCACGATTGTAGCTTTAAAAAAAAAAGATTTATTTCGCCAAGACAATTTGGTATGTAAGGAGTCTGGTGCTTATAAGTTAATGGTAAACAGTGGCAACTTTTACTGTTGTCACTAGTAATCCGTGGCGTTTGCCCGGCTGAAGATCTTTGACAGGCGGTGATTCTTAACACTGCTCAGCTGCCCTGCCAGCTCAGCTGAGCCAGTATTGGCGGGTGGATGGGATGTACAGGAGCCAGAAACCGTGAAACCTAGGGACCTGGCCACCTCATCAGTGCAGAAAACCCCTTTCGATCCTCTGCGGTGAACATTCTCAGCTTGAACAGTTCCAAAGAAAGGAGGCTTGTTGCTAAGAGGAAACTTGCCCTTTAGCTCTAGGGACTCTTCCTGGTTCAGTCCAGGGCAGGAGGCTGCCTGTCACCATACGTTGCCCTCAACGCTTCTTCCAGCTCTGACTTGAAGATTCCACAACTTGAATGTAGATCCACCATCCCTCATCCATCTCAAAACAACCACAAACAGCAAAAAACCATCGCATCCCCGTGCCTGATCTCAGCTGTAGCTGAAGGACTAAGTAGGCTCTGCTCCCATTTTACAGAAGAAGGGAGGTATCAAAAGACACAGAATTATGCTGTCTGGCTTGAGGCACAATAGAATTCCATTCTGGGAACACAACTTTCCTTTAGCTCCAGCTCTCAATCAGGACCCTGTGGGTTTGAGGCAGCCAAGTACATTCTGTTCCTCCCGTAACAGCCAGGCAGTCAGGGGGCTGGAGCACATCCAAAAGAGCACTGGATTGGGAGTCAAGAAACCTGAGGTTTGGTCTCTGCTTTGTCCTTATCAATTTAAGTGACCACCAGTTGAACAGGAAGATCACTAACCAGCTCTGACACTCATTCAATGATGATTACAAATGCTGAAGAACTAAGCATGAAACTTGAATATATTGAATATCTAATCCTCCTCCCTTGAGGAGAGAACAGATTCAATGGGCCCAAGTCCAAAACACCAGTGCCATTTGCCTGTTGAGCATAGTGTCAGAAGGAACATATAAAATCCTTTCCAAAAAAGATCAGTTGTCCCCCACATCCTAACAGTTTTCAGAGCCTTGAAACTTAAGGCAGATATCTGGAGCTGGGTAGAGCTTGGGGGATCAAAGGACAAGGAAGAAATATTGGACTAGTAGAAGAGCAGTGGTTCAGTTCTAAAGACAGAGCACCAATCTAGTGGCTAAAAGGGGCTCAAAAGCCTTCTGTGGGTGTATGGCCAACAGGAGCAAATCTATCCACCAGGCTAGTGTCCAAGGCCTTCTGAATTCTGGCCCCCACCTGCTCTCTATCTCTCATGATGTCACCTGAAGCACTCAGTGCTGTAGTAACATTGAACTACTCCCCACTCCTTGTCCTTACTCCATGCCTTTTCTTTTAAAAAGCTGTCTCACAGCTGGGCGCGGTAGCCCATGCCTGTAATCCCAGCCCTTTGGGAGGCTGAGACAGGAGAATCGTGAGTTCAAAGCCAGCCTCAACAATAGAGAGGTGCTTAGCAACTCAGTGAGACCCTGTCTCTACATAAAACACAAAATAGGGCTGGGGATGTGGCTCAGTGGTCGAGTAGCCCTGAGTTCAATCCCTGGTACCCCCCCCCCCGCCAAAAAAAAAGCTATCTCACTGCCTAGAATGTTCTTCCTACGCGTCTCTGCCTGGTAAACTTTTGGGTCTCTCAATAAGTTGCTGAGCCTAAGGCTGGTCTTGAACTTGTGATCAATCCTCCTGCGTCAGTCTTCAGAGTTGCTGGGTTTACAGGTGTGCACCACCAAGCCCAGCTCTGCCTAGTAAACTCTTCCTTATCTTTCAAACCCCATTTTAAAACGCACCACCTCTATGAAGTCTTCCTCAGTTCTCATCATTGTTCTTCCCATTGAGAACAAATTCCTACAATGCTTTTCACATTCTTTTACTGTTATATACGTAAAGTACAGCTATATTGTGAGTTAATGATGAGCTATTTAATTCTTTACCCACTTCTCACCATAAAATTTGAGGTCCTCCAAGGCAGGGACCTTGTTTTCATTTATGTACCCAGGTATTTGGCCTGGGTCCTGCTGTGGGTAAGTGCTTCCCTAGAGATGGCCCTGGGGACTGAACCACATTAAGGACAACATGAGCTTGGAGTCCGGAAAGACCATACTTTGCTGTCCAAGGGTCGAGAAAGTTGATCTACTCAGAGAAAAGTCCTGAAGAATAAATTGTTTGTATTGAAGTAATCCCTAGGGTTTAGCTCTGTTTTTAATCAACTATGAAAAAGCAGAACACAGTGGCCAGGTTAAAGTAATATTCATATCTTTAAAAAAAGTTCTTAAAAACAATGAATGTTAACTGGATAGCAGAAGAGTTCACATTCAACAAAAAGAGATCCAGTTGGTTAAGTATGAACAAAGATAGGAAATGGCAACCCTTTGCCAGGCATGCCTGTAATCCCAGCGGCTCCAGAGGCTGAGGCAGGAGGATCGCAAGTTCAAAGCCAGCCTCAGCAAAAGCGAGGCGCTAGGCAATTCATTGAGACCCTGTCTCTAAATAAGAAAAAGAACAGGGCTGGGGCTGGGGATGTGGCTCAGTGGTTGAGTGCCCCTGAGTTCAATCCCAGGTATAAGACAGACAGACAGACAGACAGACAGAGAGAAAGAAAGAAAGAAAGAAAGGAAGGAAGGAGGAAGGGAGGGAGGAAGGAAGGAAGAAAATCCTCAAGCATTTAAAGAAATCATAGGAACTACTAGTACCTAGGGTTGACATGGCTTGAGTCTCAAGTTCTCAGGTTTTATTGGATCTTACCTGAACCAAATGTTGCTTAAAATAAATTTATAGTCCAGATTTTGAAAAGCACTGCCTGATTTAATGAGATTTATTATAATGAATTATAAACCTTTAAAAAGTAATTTAATATGTAAGAAAGTATTTAAAAACCAAAGAGTAAAACCAAAGTATAAAAATACTGTCCATGACCCATAAAGAAACTTTTAAAACTTATTTGTGGATACACTAGGTATTTGATTAAACCAATCAATGAGGAATTAGTGATGTGTGAACAAAAAATGTGTTCCTTTTAAGTTTACAACTAATCTGACATCTGTTTTTTGAAACATTGGTTGGAACTATTGGAGAAAACCAAAGACCAGAGCATAAGGAGCTTATTACATTACATGAGGTTCTGTGGGTAATGGAAAATACAACAGACTTTTGGGCTGGGGATATGGCTCTGTGGTAGAGTGCCTGCCTAGCATACTCAAGGATCTGAGTTCAATCTCCAGCACAGGGGAAAAAAAGAAAAAAAATTATATATATAATATATAACAAATACAGTATACTCTGTTTCTCCAAACACCTTACCTAGGAGTCCACAGAACCAAATTTATGCATCTCAGACATGGACAGTGGTCATCTGAGCTGGCAGATTTCTGAGTCCCTGGTTACAAGGGTGCAATGGAGAATGGAAGTAGGGAAGGAGGTGAAGGCTTCACCCATAGCTGAGAATACTTTCTAGGGCAGGGCCCTGTTCAGGGGATGCCCTGGCCCCTCTCTGGACCCTCTAGCAGTAGATTCCTGACTTCTGCCTATGTGTATTTAGCTCTTCCAAAATGAAGAAAGCTAAGCTCCCTGCCAGCACCCTCCATCTATGCCATTTTCATTGTGGATTTTTCTGGTGGTAATGGGCCACACCAACTAAAGCCCCAAGCCTGTTGGTTAGAGAAGAGGAGGGCAGCTTTCAAATTCTAAAATAGGGCTGGGGTTGTGGCTCAGTGGAGGAGCACTTGCCTAGCATGTGTGAGGCACGGGGTTCAATTCTCAGCACCACATATAAATAAATAAAATAAAATAAAGATCCATTGACAACTAAAAATATATTTTAAAAAACTCTAAAATAACAGCCTACCTTAACCTCCTCTGTGTGCCAGGATTATTGTAAAAGACCATTTTCCAAAGAAAGTTGTGTTTCCTCTCTAGGTCCTTAGGTTCAAGTTTTCTTTGTGCCCTTTGCCAACTTCAGTGAGAGAAAGAACATTTGTGTGTGTGTGTGTGTGTATGCGTGTGTGTGTGTGTGTGTGTGTGTGTTTTCTAGGTTAGTTATAAACCTCCCAGAATTCAACTACACAGCATCCTCACTCCAATTTTTTTTAATATTGTAGAGAAATTGACAAATGATGACTAAAGGAGCTGATGTGACAATTTTGGTATTTTAGGGCTGGGGATGTAGCTTGGTGAACGAGCTCTTGCCTAGCGTGCATAAGTTCCTAGGTTTGGTCCCCAACACCAAGAAAAATGAATAAATAAAAAGCCTCAGGGGAAAAAAGAATTTGGTATTTTACAAAATTATATGCAGCTTATGGTAAGAACCTATGGTGAGATCAGTGCCAAGGCCAACCAAAAATAATGAATATCTGTAGACAGTCCAGTAAAATCATGGCCTTTAGAACAATTTGGGTAAAAAATAAATAAAACAGGGGCTGGGATTGTAGCTCAGCGGTAGAGTGCTTGCCTCGCATGCGTGAGGCCCTGGGTTTGATCCTCAGCACCACATACAAAGCAATAAAATAAAGACATTGTGTCCATCTATAACTAAAAAATAAATAAATAAATAAAACAGGTGATGGGCCAATCTAAATATCGTAATTATTAGTAGCTAACAGGGTTAACTGAGAACGGCTAGAGAGACAGAGCTATGGAGAGAGAGGTTGGATGGTTACAGACTACTAGCAGGTGTAGTTGACGGGTGGATGGATGACTGACAGGTGAAGAGGGATATAATCCCAAGAGAGAGCCATGACACATAGAAGGTAAATGGCGGAGTTGTTGGGTAGATAGGAGAAAGGGAAGTTGCTATTTACCCTCTTTGCGTATTGGAAAAGGATGGAAAAGCCTGCCCTCAGGGATCCCTGCTGTCTGACTGAAATTCCTCTTTCTCCACTCCTTGAAAGGACCCTTTGAAGGATAAAGTATCAGTCCAGCTGTGAGCCCAGCTGTGGGATGAGGAGCTGGGCTGGGCTGGCTGCACTATTTTTCCTTATCCCCTCCCCTTCTTATGTGCCCTGGCCCATTTGTCCAGGGCCTAATTGATAATGGTCTTTTTATTTAAAATAGCAAGATCCTTTCTCAAGCATTCTGTTATATCCCTTGGCCAATTGCTAGATGTTCCTCCTGGAGTAACATGTGACATTAAAGTCAAGGCTGGGCTGGGAAGCACACCTGGAATAGGATGTCGGGATTCATCTGGAAGTAGACAGAGTTGAAGAAGATGTCAAGTAATCAGATCCCTTTGGAGGTAGCTCAGGTCTGCCCAGCAACTGTGTGTGTAACCCCTGACCTGTGAGTGAAAGGAACAGAAGGGAGACTGGATCTCACAGGACATCCCTAAGGCACCAGCCCCAGACTGCCTTCCTAGAACAGCTTCTGGTTTCTCTCCTTCTGCATCCATTTGCTCTATCCAGGCTCTCTCTTCTCCCACCCTGCAATTCCCCAAATTTGGCTTCTGTAGTCTGGGCATGTATTTCTCATCACCTGGAACACCCTTGCCATCTCCTCCTTGCTTGTGCAACTTTTCCCTTCCTTTCCAAACCCCATTCGACCCACCAACTCTTGCAGCTCTCTCCTAACTGCTCTCCTGTCAACACAGAGCCCTTCCTGTCATTCCCCTTCATTTGCCACTTGAGACATCGTCACTCACATTACTGATGGCATCATGACTGAAGTCTCATATCAGAAGCTCACTTTTTGAGTGTATATCTTGTTATTTCAACTTGATGGTGGCAGATGGGGCTGCTTTTTCTTTCCCAAAGAACTCCTAGTGAGTGAGGAAGGTGTTCCTTTGGGAGGTTCAAAGCACAGCTCACATGGGATTGCTGTGTAGCCACAATTTTAATCTCTGAAATTAGTGAAGATTTTTTGTTCTGGGTCATAACATCTTTATGTTTTAACATAAAACTATTTTTCTTCATATTGTATAGGCTTGAATAAGTTATTTCACCTCTTTGGGCCTTAGTTTCCTTACCTGTAAAGGGAGATAATAATCTCTAGCTCATAGGATGTATGCTATATTAAAAGTACTTAAAGCCAGGCACCGTGGCACATGCCTGTAATCCCAGTGGCTCAGGAGGTTGAGGCAGGAGGATCACGAGTTCAAAGCCAGCCTCAGCAACAGTGAGGCACTAAGCAACTCAGCAAGACCCTGTCTCTAAATAAAATACAAAATAGGGCTGGAGATGTGGCTCAGTGATCTAGTGCCCCTGAGTTCAATCCCTGGTACCCCCACACACAAAAAAATAAAAAGTACTTAATACAGCTGGATGTGGTGGCGCATGCCTACAATCCCTGGTACTCCCCACCCCCCCAAAAAGAAAAAGTACTTAATATAGCTGGATGTGGTGGTGCACACCTACAATCCCAGCAGCTGAGGCAGGAGGATCAAAGCCAGCCTCAGCAACTTAGAGAGGCCCTAAGCAACTTAGCAAGACCCTGTCTCTAAATAAAAAATAAAAAGGGCTGTGGATATGGCTCAGTGGTTAAGCGCCCCTGGGTTCAATTTGCGGTACCAGAAAAAGGTACTTCATACAGGTTCTGACATCTGAAACATCAAACTATAACTTCTCTTAAACTCAACTAATCTGCAAGCAAAATCTTCCCCATATTTATGGGGGAAATGTGAAGCTGTCAGTTGACACACGCTGGTTGACAAACCCAGTTCATCGTGAACATTCTGCTCCTTAGCTATATCCATCCAGGGTAGTCATGTGAACCGAGGTGGAAGCAGAGGTCTTCCAGGATGTGGACTCCAGAAGGGCTTTTGTCTTCTTGATAAACAGTGAAAGATTTGGCTGGCAAGGCCCTATTTTTATCTCTTTGCCTCTTCCTATCTGGAAGATACCTGAAGACACATTACCATCTTGGGCCATCATATCAACATGTCAAGGGTAGCAGCATGAAAAGACAGGAGGCTAGAATACTGCAGTCTTTGTAGAAGAGCTGCTGCATCCCTCAAGTACATTCTCCTGATTTCCTTTCTATGAGGTAAATAGGTTGGTAAGTATCATCTCTGTCTATATTGCATCATATGTTTAAGCCAGTGGACTTGAGTTATCCCATTAGCAGCAGTCAACAGCTTTAATTGATGCACTATCCCTTGAAGTGTGTAGCATTACATTACTACATTTACATAAAAATGATCCCTGAAACCTCAGATGGACAACAGTGTGGCCATGTGTTGATAAGCTATTATTTGTCATAGGAGTCATAATAAATTAGAAGGCCAACTTTGCACTCAAGATAATTAGAGAGCCTAGTCAGATGACAGGCAAAAATCAGCTTGAAACTATCTCATTTCTCTGTGAAGCATGGGTGACATTGTTGGTTAACTCTACAGGGCATAGCCTGAGAAAATGAGAGGACTGAGACGGAATGATCCTTTAAGAGTGGGTAAGATGAGTAAATTTGAAATCTTCCAGAAAGGAGCCCATGGGAAGGCAGAGATTAAAGAGAGGAAGAAATTAAGGCTGGGGTTGTGGCTCAATGGCAGAGTGCTTGCCTCTCACATAAAAAAAAAAATAAATGAAATAAAGATATTTTAAAAAGAGAGAGAGGAAGAAATTAGTTGATGGAGAGTGTCCTAGAGGAAATTGAGGAGGGCTGGAGAAGGAGACATGTCTTTGAAACAGAGATGAAAGCAGAGGTGGTTTAAGATAACGTCACCACCTTCCTCTACCCTCGGCCCCAATATTCTGTTCTTCTGTTGCTGCTTTCATACCCAGCCAGCTCTAAGACTATGTTAGGGAAAGCCGAGAACTATATATGGGTCCTTCTCAAAATTGTCTTGAGAATCCAGCTGGGCACGGTGGCGCAAGCCTGTAATCCCAGCACTTTGGGAGGCTGAGACAGGAGAATCGCGAGTTCAAAGCCAGCTTCAGCAACAGAGAGGCGCTAAGCAACTCAGTGAGACCCTGTCTCTACATAAAACACAAAATAGGGCTGGGGATGTGGCTCAGTGGTCGAGTGTCCCTGAGTTCATCTCCAGTAACAACAACAACAACAAAAAAGTCTAATGTTGGGGACTCCAGCTCCCCCAAATTTTCATATCTGGGAACATGGACCTAACAGTAGCAAGGGCTGAACTCCCTTTAAGGTCACACCAATCCACCAGTCCACTCCACACACTAACCAAGGGGAGGGACCCCAACCTTCTCAGTGTTCATACAAGTTTTCCACCTTTCTGTGGAAGCTTGATGTAGCAGGAGTGCCTCGTGTGAAGTCAGGTAGACAGGGTTTCTTTATGGATGTGTCACATGACCTTAAATAAATCATTTTACCTCTGAGCCTCAGTTTCCTTTATTTATGAAATTGGACTAATCCTTATACTCCTTCTCAAGATTGTTGCGTGAAAGAAATTTGCAATTGGTACACGAAAATGTGAGGGTTTTGTTTGCTGTTGTTGTTTTGGTTTTTATGAGTTTTGCTTTGTTTGCTTTTTGAGATGGAGGTTTTGTTATGTTGCCTAGGATGGCCTTGAACTCGAGATCTTCCTGCCTCAGCCTCCCAAGTAGCTGAGATTATAGGTGTGTGTCACCATGCCTGGCAAGATGTGAGTTTTTAAACTGTTTCAGGAACCAAGTCCTCTGAGTCCTGTAAATTCTACCTCCTCCATATCTTTCCTATTTCTTAACTAAATTTATGTAATTACGTTTTTTTTTACCACTTTCCCCGTTTTTCAGTCTAGGTTCCCTCTAGCCCATTCTCCATCACATTGGTATAATATTTCTAAAACACAAACATGGCAAAAATAATAATAGTAACGTAATAGTGTGAATGATGAGAGCCAAGATTTATTGTTTGCTATTTGCCAACATTCAGTCTTCTTAAAAATCCTAGTACTGAGAACGAGGGGTCAAACTCTTTAGCTCAGCACCCCTTTATGGTCTTGTTCCTTATTTCTTCTCTAGCCTAGTTACTCTCCCCTCCGTGGCTGAACTAAAAAGTCATTCCCAACATATAGAATGCTATGTGGTTTTTTACTTCCTGTTGATCCTAGTTGGTCCTATCCCACGTCCCCTCACACAGGGGAGCCTTTCTGCTCTTGACCAAGCCAGCTGGCTGATACCACTCCTGGGCTCCCATACAAAGCCTTCTCTGCCCAGCCTTTATCATATGTTCTCTCACTGCTGGTTCTTCTGTTTATCCTCCTCAACAGGGTCAATCCCTGGCAGATAGTAGAAGCTCAGCAAATAGCTGATGAACCAATAGCTCTCAGAATTATCTGGAGATCAGAATTAAAAAGAATTATAGGCCCTAGGACAGAGCTTCTCAGCCCTGGCTGAGTACTAGAATCATCTGGGTTGCTTATTATAAGTATAAATGCTCAAGCCTCACCACTGAAATTCTGATTCCTGAGTGCCTACTTTATAAATCTCACTAGATCATTCTAGTGTACAATGGTTAAGATCACTGTTAAATACATCTTTGCTAGTCAAAGTGTAGTTAGTGAATTGGAATTAATTGGATTCCAATCAATTGGAATCAACTCACTGACTTGGAGCTTGCCAGAAGTGCAGAATCTCAAGCACCACTCCAGACCTGCCGATGCAGAATCAACATTTTAATCAGATCCCCAAATGATTCAAAAGTACAAGACAGCCAATCTATTTCCTTGGACTGCTTGATTTGTGATTTAACAACACAGTTCAAATAGTAAAAGGAAAAGTAACTGAAATTTGTAGTTTGTATTAAAAAGCAAAAAATGGGGAGTCCATGGAGTAGATTCTGAATGTGGAGGCAGTTGGACACACCAAACTTTTGTGATCATTGAATAAACTTCTTAAAGAATTCAGATTCAGTCGTATGGAAACAGAGTTGTAAGACATTGGGTTATGGACAACCACATCTAAAAGACTTCAGGAAACTTGAAGGAGCTGAGTTTGTGGCCCTGATGAACTGGTTGTTAAATTCAGCTCTAGGATCTTGATGAAATGCCAACTATGTATTTGTATTAAATACGGTTGAATTATGGCGTCTCAGACAAGAATCCATCCACATCTCCAGAAAGAAAGCAGAGATGTAAATAGAACAGGGGGAACCTGCTCAAGAGAAGAAAAATAGAAAGGAATTGCTGTCTTATGAAAACAATTGAATTTCTGCATTCAGTTCTGCAGACATTTCCAAGCACTCCCTGCCCCAGTCATACAGAAATAAATATGAAATACAACAGTCTGCATATAGCATGTAGACTCATGAACAAAAAATCACACTACAGTGGTATTACTATCCAAGATGCCACCAAAGCATACAGAAAGGATGCTGCTCCCCACCACCCTCTCAGTTACACAGACCAGGAACCTGGGAGGCAGCCTTGACTTCTCCCTCACTCCACAGAACTCAACAGTCTCCAGGTCCTCTTCACTGGAAATGTGTTTGGACTACTCTCCTCTATACCCCCTTTCCAAGGCCCTAGTTTAGGCCCTTGACATTGATTGCTTTGGTATCACTTGTCAGTTCTGTGTGGACCTCATAGCTACCCTTGTTTTGGCTGCATTTCTCATCTTTCTCCTAAACAACTGCATCTGCTCTATGCCTGCAATACTTTGTACCCACTTTTTTTTTTAGTATTTTTTTTAGTTGTAGATGGACACAATATCTTTATTTTATTTATTTTTATGTGGTGCTGAGGATTGAACCCAATGACTCACACATGCGAGGCAAGTGCTCTACCACTGAGCTACAGCCCCAGCCCTGTACCCACTCTTTATTTTATTTTTTTAAATATTTTTTTAGTTGTAGATGGACACAAATATCTTTATTTATTTTTATGTGGTGCTGAGGATGGAACCCAGTGCCTCACACATGCAAGGCAAGCGCTTTTGCTCTACCACTGAGCTACCATCCCAGCCCCCTGTACCCACTCTTTATTTGTTGTTGTTGTTGTTGTGTTGGGGGACAGACAAGGCTGGACATCGAAGCATTAGCAGGAAGCAGGTTTCTTGGCTGCAGCCAGGTTCAGAAGGGGTTCACCGTAGTCCATCAATCCCTCTGAACCCCGAGTTCAGAAAGTTTCAGAACTTCATAGCCAGTGTGTAGGGGGAGTGGCTCAGAGGCCCACAATCTGCAGAAGTCCACACAAAAGCAGCTTTTTCCATTGTTCTGGGTACTGAACCCAGGCCTGGATACAAAACTGCAAATGCCTCTGTGGAGGCCTTGGGTTAGTCTTTCTTATCACCTCCCGCCTGAAAACTCTGTTGCAGAAATTTTTGCTAATAGTCTAAGAACAGTTATGGTGAGGATCTCTGGAGAAGTTTAATTAAGATTTTCTGCGGAGGAGGGCGTGCCATTACAGTTGTTGTTGTTTGTTTGTAATTGGCATTTGAACTCAGGGTCATCCACTGAGCCACATCCCCAGCCCTTTGTTGTATTTTATTTAGAAACAGGGTCTCACTGAGTTGCTTAGCACCTCACTTTTGCTGAGGCTGGCTTTGAACTCTCAGTCCTCCTGCCTCAGCCTCCTAAACTGCTGGGATTGTAGGCATGCACCACTATGCCTGGCTCCCAAATGATTATTTCTTTTTTTTTTTAATTTTTTAATTTTTTTTTAGTTGTAGATGGACACAATATCTTTATTTTATTTATTTTTATGTGGTGCTGAGGATGGAACCCAGTGCCTCACGCATGCAAGGCAAGCGCTCTACCACTGAGCCACAATCCCAGCCCCCAAATGATTTTCTTATCCTCAATTTACTTGACCTATCCAAAGTGGATGTTCCTAACCACACCTTTCTCCTTACAAACCTTCTTCCTGTGAACTCCAGGGTGCCTCACCTTCTAGCTGTCTGTCTTCCTTGCTGGCCGCTCCATCTCAGTCATCTTTGATGGCTCTTTTTCACCTCCTTGGACTCTCAGTATGCTCTCTTCTGACCTAGGATTACAGATTCTACTTCCTAATGTCAAGCAGACTTGATCTTCCCACAACATTTCTCTTTCCAGTAAAGAGCAACTCCATTTTTTCAGTTACTCAGACAAAAAAAAGTTAGTCTTCCTGAATTCCTCTATTTCTCTCTATCTCATGTACTAACCATATGGGAATTCTTTTGCTCTATCTTGAAAATAAGCTCAGAATCAGGTCACTTTTTATTACATCTACCAGTATACCCTGATTCAAGTCATCACTATATTTTGTTTAAATTATTGCATTAATAAAGGTGGCAAACAGGCACGTGATGCTTACTGTGTGGCAGGCACTTTCTGTGTGCTTTATATATATTTATTTACTCTTCACAACAGCTCCACGAGGGAGATATTACTATTACCCCAATTTACAAAGTTAGAAACGAAGCCCAGAGAGGTTGAGTGACTTGCCCAATATCTCTCTGAAGTATGTGATGGAGCTGGTCTCCCTGCTGCCACTCATGGCTCCCCACAGTCTATTCCCACACAGCACCCAGAATGATCCTAATGAGGTATCAGAGTGTGTTCCTTCTTCACTTAAAACCCTTCAACAGCTCTCCATCTCACTCAAAGTAAAATTAAGACCTTATAATGACCTTCAGTCTCCTACATTGGGGTCAACAAACTACAATCTGCAGGCAGTTCTGGCCCCCTGCCCTTTTTTGTAAATAAAGTTTTATTGGAACACGGTCATGCTCATTCTTTTACATATAATTGGTGACTGCTTTCCTATTGTAGTGAGTAGTTTCAAGAAAGAGCACACAGCCCACAAAGCCTGAAATATTTACTCCCTGGCCCTTTACAGAAAAAGTTCACTAACCCATGTCCTATTCAATTTGGCCCCTGTAATTTCTCTGATAACACACACACACACACACACACACACTCACATGCACACACATATGCCCACACCTTACCCGACATGGTTCTGCTCCAGTCACACTGGCCTCCTTTTTTGTCCTAGTCCCACCAGGTGTGAGGTCCTCCTCACTGAGGCTTTCCCCAATCACCTTATTAAACATGGCAACCCTGTCCACAATCTCTGTCTTCCTTCCCTGCCTCTTTCCCACCGCTCTGAACACTGTCTGAGATATTATACATTTTATTATTTCTGTGTTTGTTGCCTGTCTCCCTGCAATAGAGTGCAAACTCCCTGAAGGCAGCAGTCTTTGGTTGTCCTATGTTTCTAAAACAGTGACTGGCACAGAGTAGGCATTCAGGAAATATTTGTGGAATTAATGAATAGGATACTTCCACAGCAGTCTTCTAACTGGTCCCCAGCTTCTTGTGAGTTCTCCTTTTCTGGTTCAATATCCACAAGGCTACTAAACACAGGACTTCCTGTCCTTCAGTGACCTCCACTCCTATAGCACAGAGGCTCCTTCCCATGGGCACACATGGCTCTTCCTGACTTGGTTTTGACCCTCCTCTCCAACTCCATCTCTGCTTCTACTCTCCTTTCAGGATTTAGTCTCTGAATCTTTGATGTCCCTTTATGACTCTGGCATGTCATATCCTGCTCCATATTCCTGGACCTTCTTTCCTTTTCTCTGCTGTCCCCTTATGTGTATTCCTTTAAGAACCTCCCTCAAAACCCAGATCACATGGTACCTTCTTTGGAGAGTCTCCCCAGATCCTCCTCTCAGGGTGCTGTTAAACTGCCCAGTGCTCACCTAAATCATGGCCCTTACAACATGGCATGGAGGAGTCAATTTAGCCCACATTTACAACATGGGAATATGATATAGTGTGATAGAAAATATTAATGAAGTATGATACTATGTCTACACATTTAAATTAATGCAACTCACTGGATGTGGTGACACATACCTATCATCTCAGTGACTCAGGAGGCTGAGGCAGGAGGATCATAAGATTGAGGCCAGCATGTAAGATTGTTTCAAAAACCCAAAAAACCAAAAAAAAAACAAACCCAGGACTGAGGATGTACTCAGTAGTAAAGTGGCCTACATTCAATTCTCCCAGGAAAAAACACTTGCAAAAAAATAACAATGCAACATTTCCCAATTTAAATGAAAGTTAATTGAGTCTAATGCGATTTCAAAGCCGTGTAGCCCTTAATCATAAATGTTGGTTACAGTCCAGCCACACGGTGGCGCCACTTTAGCTCGTTAAACAGAAATCCAGGACAGGAGCTGCCAGTCTTGTCTCATCAGACTCTGTACACACACCAAAGTTGCTATGAGTGATTGTGGCAGCTTTATTTAGGTTTTGTGCCTTAGAATATATTTAAATATCTTATAAATATCTTATAATGTCATCCATTTAGAGCGAGGTGGTGCATACTTGTAATCCCAGCTACTTGGGAGGCTAAGGCAAGAGGATTTCAAGTTTGAGGCCAGCCTGAGCATATTAGCAAGAACCTGTTACAGATTAAAAAGGGCTGGGGATGTAGCTTAGTGGTAGAGTCCTTGCCTAGTATGTACAAGGTCCTGGCTTCCTGGGTTCCATCTCCAGCACTGCAAAAAATAAAACAACAAAAAATAGTCATTGGGGGCTGGGGATATAACTCAGTGGTGGAGTGCTTGCCTGGAAGGCAGGAGGCCCTGGGTTCAATTCCCAGCACAATGAAAAAAAAATGTCATCAGTTACAATGGAAAGGAATCTGAATGTGGTGAAACCCCATGATGTAGAAAGCAAAAATATGGTACAGAGATTATAGGTGGGTGTTTTCCTAGAGTTCACTTCCATGGGAAATATCTGTAGGGAACAGGAGCACCGAGCTATGGTGCTGGGACTCCTGCCCTGTGTGTGAGGACTTGTGTTTCTTGCTTTCTCAGCCCTTTGCTTGGAGATTCCTAACACCCAGACTCTGGCTTAGCTGCTGTTTTATTTAGCAGTTAGGTGCATGGCTGTGGGTGAGACTTTATGGGTTCAAATCCTGATTCTGTCACATGCCAACAGTGACCTAGGACAAGTCATCACCTTACTTTCCTTTTCCATAAAATGGGCACATGACAGTACCCAGCTGGGGTTCAAATCCTGATTCTGCCACTCGCCAACAGTAATCTAGGACAAGTCAAGTAATCTGGGCACATGACAGTACCCAGCTCATAGGGATGCTGTGTAAGAACCAAATGGAGACAATCTGTTAGGGTTAGCACAGTGCCTGGAAGTAAGTGCTCAGTAAATGTTAGCCAAGCTTCTCTTCTTCAGCATCATCATTATCCCAACTCAGAGCTGTGCCAAGGCCCCAGGAGATGGAGTGCTCCCATCACCGAGAGAATCCCCCATCTTGCCTCCTGACCTAGCCAGGGTGCTGACTATGCCCATCCTGGAGAACCAATGCTCTATTTGATTCTTTGCCAGTTTGCCACTCCCATTTGAAATCTGTGGGAAAACATTGGGGTTTTCCTGGAATAGTAGGGAAGGGAACTTCATGATATATCTGTGCTGCTCTGCTCCCCTCTGTGGCCCCTACCAGTCACCTCAGGGTGCTGCTGACCTGTGATTGCACTTATCTGTCTTCAAGCCTGTCTTTCCCCCGACTGGGAGCTCCTCCAGGCCTGGGACTGCGTGGTCAGCCTAGCACAGGCAGCGACACGGCAGGCCCTCATTAGAGATTCATTAGGTGAATGAAAAACAGACGTGAAGGGGCACAGGCTGTGTGAGTGGCAGGTAAGAGTTCTGTGCACCCATCAGGTGGGGCAAAACCTGGGAATGGGAGGAAGGAAGCTGGGGGTTAGCGGCAATCAGGCCATCAAGGGTCTTGTGTGACAGGCTGGGGATTTCTGTGACGGTTCAGGCTAAGGTGGCAGCAGTGAAGGGAAGTACAGGGAGTGGAAAAGGCGTCACGAGATGGCTCCATGGTGGCAGGGGCTGGTGGAAGCAGCCAAGGCTCACGTTCTGCTGCATGTTGAGCTGCCTTCCCACTCTAGAATAATTTGCCATGTCTGCCAAGAGGCGACAAACATGCAATCAAACCAGGCCCCAGACAGTCTGCTGCGGTTGATTGGCTCCCGTTGTGACTCCTTGGCAGGGAAGGTACTTGTATTAGTCAGGGTTCTCCAGAGCAACAGGACCAATGGGGGGTGGGAGGGGAGGGCATGCTGTGTGTGTGTGTGTGTGTGTGTGTGTGTGTGTGTGTGTGTAGGGAGACAGAGAGAGCTGTGCATTGTAAGGAATTGGCTAATGTGATTCTGGAGATGCAAGTCCAAAATCTGTAGGGGGAGGCCAGCAGGCTGGAGACCCAGGAAGGAGTTGCAGTTTAAGTCCAAAGTCAGTCTACTGGCAGAGCTCCCTCTTGCTCAGGGGCATCTGTCTCTGTTCCATTAAGGCCTTCCACTAACTAGATGAGGCCACCACATTATAGAAGGCAAGCTACTACCCAGAATCTACCTGTTTCAATGTTAAGCTCACTCACAAAACACCTTCACAGAGACCTCCAGAATAATATTTAACCAAGTATCTGGGTACTGTGGCCCAGCCAAGTTGATGCATAAAATTAACTCTCATAGCACTCTAAGACTTCAGTCACTTCCTGATGGACAGCCCATCAGCAGCAGATCTGCTGGGTCTGTCTGTCTGTCTCTCTCTTTCTCTCAACTAAAGTCACTTGGAGGAAAATTTAGGGAACCATCTCTAGCCCTGTTTTGCCCACACGGTCCCCATCATCTATTGTTATCCTTGCATCCCCGTGGCCAGCCACATCTGTAAAGCAGCAGCTTATTAAAATATGAGAGTAAGCAGTATAAGGTAGAAACAGCTCTCCCCAGACCCAGTTTCCGCCCTCCCTTCTCTATAGCCTACGTCAGTTTCCCACCCAAGCTTGCCGCCCAAGTTAAACCCTAACCTTCTAGAACTGACCTCAGGGCCGTCTCAACCAGACCACCAATCCATAGTCCACAACGCGTTTACCGCAGGCCCTATAAAATCCTATGTTCTCCCCGGACGTCCACCTGCACTGATCTCTGTGAATAAAGATCTCCTGGTTGCATGAGGTGTACTGTGTGTGGTCCAGCCGTCACCCTTATAAGCAGGGAACAAATTTTCTGTACTCCTGGGTTCCCCAAAGTTTAAGGGAGACCATTAACATGTTTCCTCCTGGCCAAGTGTGGAGAGGCAGGGGCAGGGAGCAGAGGCTATGCTCAAGTTGTGTAATTTGTGGAGAGTTGATGAAGGGACCATTTACAAAGGTGAGGGCAGGGTGTGGAGACCCACGTCTAAGGCAGCATCCCTGAGCTACCTAGTAACATAGGCATCACTATTGCCTGATTAGGGCTGGAGTATTTACTGCTGTGAAGAGGCCACCTTGACTAGACACAT
Source organism: Geosciurus inauris (assembly GCA_004024805.1). Taxonomy (NCBI): domain Eukaryota; kingdom Metazoa; phylum Chordata; class Mammalia; order Rodentia; family Sciuridae; genus Geosciurus; species Geosciurus inauris. Next base: position 26,208 of record PVHX01002712.1, read on the forward strand.
AGCCTTAATTGGAATACTCCCAACCTGTGGTGACCCAGCAGGAAAGGAGCAGGGAGTAAAGGACCCAAACTCAGTTTCCTCCTACCTTCTTTGTCCTGTCTGAATCCAACTAGAAACAGAACAAAGGGGCCCACGGGTGTATTCACAGGCCAGCTTCCTGGGCAGAGAGCAGGGTGGAGAAGGGAAAGGAGGAAATCTGGAAGGGACTCTGATGCTATCTGGCTGGGTGGGCTAGAGGTCCCTTCTTGCACCCAGAGCTTTCGCTTCTCCAGACCCTCCCTCCTTATCTCTGGCTCAGAGCTAGGGAGATGGGGAAGTCCTGCCTTTTCATTCTCTCTTTGAAATAGCTTCTGTCTCAAACTGTGCATCTAGACCATGGCAGCTTGTGCTTAAACGGAAGGTTTGCCATCGTTTTTGAGTGGACCCATATCTGGCAACTATCTGCTGGGGCAAACAGTGGCTCCCAGGCAGCCATCTAAAATGGAGGCAGGGAGGGCCAAGCAGGAGAAGAAAGAACATCCTGGTAAATGTCTAAGACGATCCTTCACAATTGATCATGTTTACTGTGTATCAAACACTGCACCACTTGTGTAGTCCTCCCCCATCTCCATAGTGGTGTTTTTCCCTACTTTGCAGATGAGGAAACTGAGACTTCAAGAGCCCCCAGGGAGCAGGGCGCAGTGGCGTACCCTATAACTCCAGCTGCTCGGGAGGCTGAGGCAGGAGGATCTTGAGTTCAAAACCAGCCTCAGCAAAAGCTAGGCGCTAGGCAACTCAATGAGACCCTGGCTCTACATAAAACACAAAATAGCGCTGGGGATGTGGTTCAGTGGTCGAGTGCTCCTGAGTTCAATCCCCAGTGTCAAAAAAAAAAAAAAAAAAAAGAGAGAGAGCCCACAGGACTTGCCACGTGAATGTCTCCCTTAGGGAGACAGTGAACAGATATGCACTGCGATCAGTGCTGGGTGGGGACGAGAGGCAGTGTGGGCACACAAAGGAGACAGGGATTTATACTCTGGGGTGTCTATGAATTCCTTTTGAGTCTTAAAAGACTGGGTCCCTAGATGGACTGAGAGAAGAGGACCTTTCAGGCAATGGGAATAGCATGTGCAGAGACTCAGAGAAAGGCCAGGTGGACTAGGGAAGGAGAATCCACGATGGGTGGAACGAGGGGGAGAGGAGGGGACAGAGAGCAAAAAAGGCAAGGAGGACAGTCGTTGGCCTTTGGGGTAAAATAAATTCCCATGGTAGAATTCTTACTGAAGCACTAATTCAAATTTTACTCAAAACATAGAACACGCAGTGATCAACCAAAGACCCTGCATGGGAAGTGTTAAGTAAATTTCATTTGCTCGGCTTGTCTAAACACAACTATAAAAAGAGCTAAACAGAGCTTGAAAAGGATGTTTTGAATTAAAAAAAAAAAAAAAAAACAACATAAAAACCCTTTTGCCATGCTCAGGAAGATCAACATCTCTGTGCTTTGGAAGTGGAGTGCACCTTGGGTGGGAGGAGGAACTGGAGGACTCTGGTGGTCCAGCATCATGTGGGCAGTGCAGCTTCTTAGGGAACGTCTGCTGAGCCTCCTTCCTGCATCCCGCTGCTTTACTCATCGGCCACCTCAGCCCATTCTCCTCATCACAACCCAACAACCCACTTATCCATAATTTTTTTTGGTACTAGGGATTGAACCCAGGGGTGCTTAACCACTGAGCCACATCCCAAGCCCTTTTTTGTACTTTATTTGGAGACCGGGTCTCACTGAGTTGCTTAGGGCCTCACTAAGTTGCTGAGGCTGGTTTGAACTCACAATCTTCCTACTTTATGCACAATTCTAACAACCAAGAGATCAAGGAACCCCACAGGAGATAATGAGAATGGTTTACCTTCAATTTTATGAGCAATAAATAGTAAGAGAACAAGTTCCCGTTGGGCATGTAGCTCAACAGCAGCCCCCAGGCTGAGTGTATGTAGCCCCCATAGCCAGCACCATCCAGTTTCAGCACAGTTGGTGTGACTAGCCCTGCTCTTGGGCACCCACAACAGTATTTTGAAATTTTAATATCATCTGGATCCTTAAGAAGCATTAAGGATTGTTCAGTGAGGGACATCTATGAGGTCATTCAGACCATCCAATTTGGCCAGCCGGGAAGTTCAATTAACCAGAAAACTCCATTTTCTAAAAAATTCAGGATAACTAGGTGTTCATTGGAATCTCCCTAAAAACAATTCTTCTGGATTAATTCCTGTGAACTTACTCTAAGAGCTTGGATCTGCAACAGCACACTCAGTCTTCATTCACCTGATGAAGACTTAATCAGCATCTACTATATGCTAGGTGCTGCATTGGTTGCCCTGGCTCAACTTCATAAGCCATGGGCAGACCAAGAGGTAGTGAGGCTAAGGACATTCAGAGCAGAATGGAGAGACCGTCTGCACGGCAGCAATCAGCCTGAGTGACAGTAGACTGGCGGTTGATTCAGAACTTGATTTAGCAAGATAGTCAGCCACCAACTCTTTGGAAGGACTCAAAGGCAGGTAAAGGAGCAGGAAAACTTTATAGTAGAAATGAGAGGAGGTTTCGGAGCCTTCTGATGGAGGCTGTTGGAGTAGGGGAGCTGGAGGTGGGCTGCCTAAGAGCAGGCATCTTTATGTAATCGGTTGGGGAATGTATTTATCTACCTCTGGCTGATCTTGAGTTGTAAGTGGGAGCAAAAATAAATAAATAAATAAATAAATAAATAAATAATATTAATAAAATAAATAAGAAAGCAGATAGTCATTGACTAAGACCTGGCTGTTCCAGACTATTATTGCAGAGGCTGTGGCTTCCCAGGCTGGGTGCTGCAGAGACTGAGGGTCAGAGTTCCACTGTCATGTGGTCTGGCCAGGGTCTGTTTATATATTCGGTCTCTTCATACTTACACATCCCTGACTTTCATTTTCAGATTATTTGAAGCATTTATCAAATAAGACTCAAGCTTGAGGCAAAACTGGGTCAGGAAGTGAAGAGGGACGTTCAGCACCGTGATGGGAAGATAACAGTCATTTAATCAGTCCATGGTCTTATTGGTGAGGCTGGGAGACAGGTCTAGGAGTTCAGCCTTCTACTAGAGCTCCTTCTCAATTCCCTTCGATTCATTCCATTCATTCAACACATATTTCTATTTGTTATTGTTGTGTCTCCCCAATCCCCACCATCTGTTCTGCTGTTTTCATCAGAATTCTGATTTCACTTTTCTGGATTCTCTTAAGTGGGTGTGTTGTGGGTCAAATGGGGTTCCCTACCTGCCTAAGAAAAAGTTATGTCCACATCTTGATCCCTGGAACCAGTGAATGTTGCCTTATTTGGTAGGAGTCTCTGCAGATGCAATTCAGTTAAGGACTTAAGTACATGTTATTAAATTAAGGTAATCCTGGATTCTCTCGTTGGGCCCTAAATTCAATGACAGGTGTTCTTACAAGAGCCAAGCAGAGAGAGACCAGAGATGCAGAAGAGAAGGAAATGTGAGGATGGAGGAGGAGACTGAGTGGGCGGCCACCAGGCACTGGGAGAGGAGCATGGAACCCATTGTCTCTCAGAGCCTCAGGAGGGAACATGGCCCCAGATACCTTGATTTCAGACTTTGGCCTCCAAAACTGTGAGATAATCAGTGCATGCTGTTTTAATTCACCAAGTTTGTGGTCATTTATTACAGTAGCCATGGAGAATGGATATGGTCACCATAGAAAGCAATTATTTTTGTTAAGGTCAAATAATTGTGTAATTTTGAGTACTACATTTCTAAAAAACTCTATTGAAACCACCTAAAAATTATCAAAAGAAAGAAACAAACTAGAGGCTGGGATTATGACGCAGTGGTAGCGTGCTCGCCTAGCACGCGTGAGGCACTGGGTTCAATTCTCAGCACCACATAAAAATAAAATAAAGATATTCTGTCCACCTACAACTAAAAAATAAATATTTTTTTAAAAAAAGAAACAAATTAAAAAATACTCATGATCTCCACCAGGCATGTTGATTTTATATGTATATTGTACTTTTTTCTATTCATTGTGCTTAAGAAGATAGTAGAACTAGTCTTTGTTTGGACTTCTTATTTTCATTTAACTTTATGTGGAAGACATTGTTCCACGTAGCTACACTCTCTCACCATTGTGTTCGGGTTGTATTTTTTAGGGTGGAACTGCAAGCATTAATTATTAATCATTCTCCTATTGTTAGATTTATAGGCTGTTTCCAAATGTTTTGTGTTAAAGATAATGCTGCAAAGAAAAATAACTTACAACAATTGCCATCCATGATGCATCTATTATATCTCAGGCTCAAAACTTCACTTTATGTGATTTTATTTAAGCCTGTTAATCAATAACTCTTTGAAGCAAAAGAATATTTGGGGTGGGTGTGTTACAAATGAAGAAACTGGGTATCTTGAGAGGTAAACCGATATGCCCATGGCATAAAGCTGGGAAGCAGGGAGGCTTGGATTACAACCAGATGTGACTGATTTTAAAACCCACACTTTGTCACTGGGCCTCATTGCCTTCCCAAAGTCTGTGCGAGTAAAAGTTTTAGTTTGCGTGGTATCCTCAGTCTCAGGAGTGAGATGACAAGGTCAGGGGTCAAATGCTTATCATGTCCGAAACACATACAGTCACAACACCCGGGCTGGTTATTTTCCATTGAGCCACCCCAACCTCTGCATCCCCTTTCCATCCTGCCCTGTCCTGCTCTGGAACCCAAAAGGCTGAGCCCAGTGGACTTCATCAACAGGTACCCTTGTCCTCTGGCTCTGGTTTGGTGGGAGGAGAGACAGTTGGGGGTTTACTGTTCTGCCCGCTCTCCTGCTGTGCTGCAGGTGGAACAGTGGCTACGACCTTCCCTCTGACCCCTGGCTGCTGCTTCTCTTGCTCCAGCAGTGGACCCTCCTCTCCCTCACTCTGCAAGGGAATGGACCTCTCCGCAGGCACCACTTCCCTCCTACAGAATAGTCATACTAATTCACAAGTTTGCAAGGGACTGAAGGATTCCATCAAGGCCTAAGACCTGGAAGTGCAAGAAAGAGTTGCCAGGCAGGTATGGGATCCCTCTGGAAGTAGATCTTTCTGGAGTTTCCTATCCAGTCCTCCAGTCCTGGTTTCTGTATGAGGAGCAGGCTTGTTCTCCATGTAACCCTTCTTATCCCAGGCAGGGGCTGCACCTAGATAGGACAACTCTCTCCCAGGAATTTGAACTTGGGACCCAGAGACCACTATACCTCTATGATGGTGCTTAAGCTGAGGTTCCTGACCAGAACCAAGAAGTCAGATTACTTCTCCACCTCTCTGGGCCGTCTCTGGGTCCACCACTGGCATGTTGGAGGAAAATAGTCTGGCCTATGCAAAAGGAGAGAATAGCAAAGGACATGCCCAGAGAGAATGGGTACAAGAGAGGAGATGGCCCAGAGAGGTGGAGAAGTAATCTGACTTCTTGGTTCTCCAGTCTTGGGTTCTAAACTCTTGTGGAGCCCAGCTGGCATGGCCTAATGCTTCTTGGAGACATTTCCATTTCTCGTTTCATAAATCTCCCTCTTTCTTTGGTTTGAGCTAACTTGAGTTAGTTTGAGCATACTTTTTGCTTAACAAACTTTCTCCGGTGAAGACCCCTTTGCATGGCTCAGAGACTCAGCTCAGCTTCCCAAGAACACACCCAAGAACCCCATGAAGGTGAGCAGGAGTAAGGCCTGACCAGCCTTCCTTATAGGAAGGAGCCCAAGGTGCTCAGATCTGGATGCTACAGTCAGCTAGGCATCACGGCAGGCCAGTTTTGAGAGGTGTCTACACAGCAGCCCCCTCAGGTTGAGGCCTTCTTGTGGGAGAACCTGGTTGTAGCACAAGCCCAGCAATGGGAACCAAAGGCCTAAAAGGTGCACAATACTCTTTTGTCTGAAGGTCATAATCAATCAGCCATGCAAAGATGTTATTCACAAGGACACATTTGTTCTTGCAATGTATACAATAGGGGGGAAAAAGGAAAGAAAAGAGAAAGAAAGAAAGAAACCAAATTTCTGACCCTCAGGGATTAGCCAAGTTAATTGTGGGACAGGTATGTCATGCACTATTAAGGCCTTGAGGGAAATTAGTTATTCATTTGAAAAGATGTCCATAAGTTAAAAAGCAATATATGCACAATAGTTAACTACAGGTGAAAGCAACTCAAGGCCCATGAACAGATGAATGGGTGAGTAAGATGTGACGTATACGTATAATGGCATATTAAGCCAGAACAAAGGAGGAGGTTCTGACAACGTGGATGAAATTTGAGGACATTTTTCCAAGTGAAATAAACTAGAAGCAAAAGAACAAATATTGTTATGACTTCACTCATAGGAGGTTTCTAGAGTGGTCAGATTCATCGGGACAGAAAACAGAATGGTGGTCACCAAAGGCTGGAGGTGGAGAGTGGGGAGCTAGTGCTTCATGGGTACAGAGTTTCAGCTGGAGAAGATAAAAAAGTTGTGGAGATGGATGGTGGTGATGGTTGCATAATAATGTAAATATACTTCATGCCACAAAATTGTCTGCCTAAAATTGGTTACAATGGTAAATTTTATCACAAGAAGAAAAAGTAATATGTAGGATTTTGCAAAAGAGAGAGAGAGGGAAGGGAGGGAAGGGAAGGGAAAGGAAGGGGAAAAGAAAGGAAAGAAAAAGAAAAAATATTTAGACCTAGAAAAATGGAAGTACAGTCAGGCATGGTGACACACGCCTATAATCCCAGAGACTTGGGAGGAGAATCGCGAGTTCAAAGCCAGCCTCAGCAAAGGCGAGGTGCTAAGCAACTCAGTGAGACCCTGTCTCTACATAAAACACAAAATAGGGCTGGGGATGTGGCTCAGTGGCTGAGTGTCCCTGAGTTCAATCTCCTACACCACCACCACCCCCCCAAAAAAGGAAAAAGAAAAATGGGAGTACAAACCAAAAAGGGATTTCTTGGTATTGGATTGCAGGGACTTTCTATTTAAGTTTTTCTTAGTTTTTGACAACAAACAAATATTATTTGTAGTATCTTCTTTTTTAGATCAAAGAGAAGAGACAGGGCAAGTCTGGGAAAAACTGGCTGGGCCTGTGCTGTGGTGGGCAGTGGTGGCAGGAAGGGTGCAGTACCACTTGAGAGTGGCAGGCACTGATTACTGCTGGTGGGATCCTAACCAGCCACATAGAGCCCAGGCCCGTTCTTCCACCCTTTATGCATGTGGGCGCACGGGCAGACAGCATGCCGCGGAGAACCACAGAAGACATGAAGAGTTTCCAGATTGCTCTTGAATCTCGCTCACCAGTGCCTTGCACTGTTTGCATCTTTTGGTTCATATGGAACCTCGTCTCTTCCTTTTGTACCTGGTCATTTTCATCAATTAAGGCTCAGCTCAGGTGACCCCTCCTCCGGGAAGCCTGTCTGGCCCCAGCAGGCTGTTTGGAGGCAGGAGTTCTGCAGCTCTGCAGTCCTGGGGCCCAGCCAGATGACCAAGTGGCAGAGAGGCTCAGGGGGTTGAGCTGAAGGGAATAATCTTCACGCTGAAGTGCAGCTTGGTTTCTTGCTGGAGGGCATCCAGGGCCAATGGCTAGGTATACAGCTCAGTTTCCAGCTGCATTCTGAAAATGATGGCAAGGAATTTGTTTTTCTAAAACAAAAAGGGGCAAAATCATGAATCTACGTGGATTTTGTTTCAGTTTGGGTTTTGGTCTTGTTTCTTTAATCATGAATGGTAAGAGCAGAGAGATCCTGATAATGGAGCCCATTCTTTGGCTGGTAAGTCAAGTGATGGGGTGGCAGGAGGCACACAGCCTGGTGTTGGAGGGTAATCCCAAAGAGAGTGACCTCACCTCTCAGCAAATCAAGTTCCTCATTAAACTGTATTCCTTCTACTCCCCAAAACCAAGTCCAATGTGAAACAGTATGTCATGTCACACAGACAGCAGTGGCCTCATGTCTTGGTCTAAAATAGTGGTAGAAAGTCTAGTGCTGTACAGAAAATACATAACCTAGGAACACAGCCCTGTGGTATCTTTATCAAGCATTTGGCACTGTATGTAATTGGATAGGCTCTATTTTATACCAGTACCAGCACAGTGGGTGTGTTTACAATCAGCATCACCCTAGTCATGTGAGTCACATGTGTTACGACAGTATGACGCAACACCTTCATTAGGTGATAGGAATTTTTCAGTTCCTTTATAATCATGGGACCACTGTCATATATTCAGTCCTTTGTTGACCATATACTATTAATGTGTGCTGAGACTTTCCCTCTCTCGAGATACACACACACACATACATATATGTGTGTATATGTGTATATATATACATATATACATGATTACTTTAACATAAAACTCTGAAAAAGCCAGGTATGGTGGCACACACCTATAATCTCAGGCTGAGGCAAGAGGATCACAAGTTGGAGGCCATCCTCAGCAACACTGTGATGCTCTGAGTAACTTAGTAAGACCCTATTTCACAATGAAAATTAAAAAGGGCTGGGATGCAGCTGGGATGCATATGTATATATGTATATATATGTATATGTATATATGAAAAAGAAAGAAATATATATATAAATGATATTTATTTGAAATAGTCTGTTTTGGTACTTTCTCTGTCACATAAATGCTATTGTCTTAACAAAACATTGATGGGAATAGTTAATAGTGGCACTTAGTAATTAACAATAGAATTATGAAACACTCTTGTATAAATATTTAGAATTTTATTTGTCAGTTAAATATTAGGATTAGCCTGGTACTGTGGCCCATGACTGTAATCTCAGTGACTTAGGAGGCTGACGGAGGAGGATCACAAGTTTAAGGCCCTAAGCAGCATAGTAAGACACTGTGCCCCCCCCTAAATTTTTTAATCTAAAAAACTAGCCAGACACAGTGATGCATGCCTGTAACCCCAGCAGCTCAAAAAGTTGAGGCAGGAGGATTGCAAATTCAAAGCCAATCTCAGCAACTTAGTGAGGCCCTGAGCAACTTAGGGAGATCGTGTCTCTACATAAAATACAAAAAGGGGTGGGGATGTGGCTCAGTGTCTAAACACCCCTGGGCTCAATCCCTGATACAAAAAGAAAAAAGAAAAAGAAAAAGAAAAAGAAAGAAACATGTAAAACTTTATTATTGCTGGATTCCAGTGAGCCTGTCCTAGAAAAATGGAAATATTTTTTCAGGGAATTCTTCCAAATTGCAGTTTGTCTTGAGTTCTCATCATAAAATTTCTGGAGACTCCAAATCTTCCTGCTTCATAAACCTAGTTTCATTGTTGAAATATAAATAATAATAAAATAATAACCTTTCTAAACTGGCTTGATTTGATTTTCAGTCTGTATTGTAAATATTACAAGTGAATCATTGATTACTTCTAAGGGGAAAAGTAACTTTCTTGGCAAGTGACTTGTGTCTGCACTTATCCTATATTTGAACTTTGTCAGTCAGTAGTTCTTACTGAACATGAGCTGCTTAAAAGCAGGAAGCCCATCACGGGGTCCTCATCTTCATGCTAATGAATTAACCAATTTATAGACTCTGGGGGTACCGACAGCTGGCAATGGGCCTATTCTGCTATATTCTTTTTTTTTTTTTTTTTGGTAGTGGGGATTGAACTCAGGGGCACTCAACCACTGAGCCACATCCCCAGCCCTATTTTATGTAGAGACAGGGTCTCACTGAGTTGCTTAGCGCCTCGCCGTTGCTGAGGCTGGCTTTGAACTCGCAATCCTCCTGTCTCAGCCTCCCAAGTGCTAGAATTACAGGTGTGTGCCACCGCGCTCAGCTTCTGCTATATTCTTTTAATATTTCTTGTGTTTATGCTAGATGTCAGGCACTACTCTAGGTGTGAAAGATACAGCAGGGAACATATTTACAAAATACCAAATCTAACTGAAACCCGGGGTCCACAGATTTGCCTATTTTAGAAAAGGGGGAGGTCCTCTAGGCATCCTCTGCATTCCTCCTTGAAGTCCCTGCTATATGGTAATTACTTTGTTTATACTCTGTCTCCCTGTGAAGCTGTCCCCTACATGTTTGCATCCCCAGAACTTAACTGAGAACTTATCACAGGCTGGGATCCTGTAAACACTAAGTGAATTTCAAATAGAGATATAGTTCCTGGCTTGAATTCATCCCACAAACCACTGAATCTGTCATAAGAGCCAAGAAGACCCTGTGAAGCCTGGGTTGGGTCTTACCTTCCAGATGTTTGCATTTACCCCTACAGATTTAAGAATGATAGCGACAGTAGCTTCACCTATGAGCACCAGGCACCACGGAGGGCCTCACAGGTACCCTGAGTCGTCAGGGCCATTTTACAGGTGAAACAGTGAACATTCTAATAGGTTACATGACTTTCTCAAGGCCACACAGCTATCAAGGGGCTGAGCAGGGACTGTGTTCCAGATAATCTGACTTCTACAGCACTTGCCCAACTAGTAGATTGAAAGATATTATGTACATTCAGAATCTGTCACTGAATCCGAGTGAAAGTCCTGAATCTGGATTATGGAAATCATAGAAGACACTTATTTTAAGGTGAAATAGGTTAATATGCAGCAGCTGGGAAATAGCTTATTTTTTAATTGACAGGTAAAATTGTACATATTTCTCATGCATAACATGATGTTTTGAAGTATATATATGTTGCAGAATGGTTCTATGTAGCACAATATAGAAACAGGGTGCTATGAAAGTCCAAAGGGTGCTGGGATACTGATTCAAAGATTTTCAAACTATACAGTTGTGTTTAGAGAAAAATTTGAACCAGGACCAAGGCCCTGGTAGGTTTTTTAAAATGTGACTATTGAGGTGGCAGTGAGTACTGAGTAGACCTGTCTTTCAGGATATAAATAATGCACAGTCCTCCATGTGAAAATGAGGATTACCGGGCTGTGTGCTGAGACGCTAATTAATTCCTGGACGAAGCTGATGACCTGTCTCCTGGAAGTGCTACTTTTGTGCCTTGGCCTTGGCTAGCTCAGTTCAGTGTTGACCTGATTCAAATCTGGAAATGGTGGGGCAGGGGTCATTGAACAGCCAGAAGTACAAAAGAAACACTCTTTCTTATTTCTGTGCTGACCCTGGAGTCCAGCCCCAGGACACTTTGAGAGACAAGCAGATCCCAACCTCCAAAAAGTGACCTGATGCTCCGAGCGTGGTTGTCAGAACACCAGTGTTGCACAAGGGCCCTCCGTACCTGTTGAAGTGAGCCAGAAGCCAAGACCGTTCAGTAAGCTTGTGTAAGTACTGAAAAACAAGGTCACTGGGCAAACCAGAATTCTGGCTAATGGAGTGACAGAAGCAGCCTTACCAGCAACAAGTCTAGCCCATTCTAGTCTTCCTGCCTTCTGGATGAGATTTGTTAAGAACGTCTAAAGGGCTGGGGGTGTGGCTCAGTTGTAGAGTGCTTGCCTAGCATGTGTGAGGCACTGGGTACAATCCTCAGCACCATATAAAAATAAATAAACAAAGTTAAAAAAATGTTTTTGTTAAAAAAACAATGTCCAATTATAGAATTCTGCTGCCACCAGCACAGCCAATCTAGCAGGTTCTGGTGAGGGACACAGGGGGATAAGAAAAATAAAGACTCACCTATGCAGATTTTGAAGATACAGCTGGGGTCAGGTGGAGCACTGCTCTCTGATGGAGAAGCAGGTCTAAAAAGTTACACCAGCAATCTTTATTTATATATATCTCACTATCAGATTAAAGACGATGCAAGCATTATTATTTGCATTCAGGAAAGTTACAGAGCCAGCAACATTATGCAGCTTCTTCTGCAGTTACATCCTACAGTTGCAAGATGCAATGTTAGGAGCTTTGTGTAGCTCTTAAGAAAGTCCATTGTTTGAAATCACTGTTAGGCAGGCAGGTTCAGGAGCAGCAGAACTTGGTGAAACATTGTGGTTGTCTAGCAAGAAAGTTTCTCTATCCCCAGGAGCTGTGTCCCTGAGACCAAGGTTGAGGCTGATAAGACTCTAGCACAGAGCTTCCTTGTGAAGGGTATTACCACAGCAGCTAGGCATCCTGCACCTTTGCACAGAAACTTGCCCAGGCACCAAGAATGCCCCTGCCATGAGGTCACCAGAGACCCCAATCTTAGACACTGTTCTCCCATTCTCAGTCACTGCTCTCCACAGAATTCTCTTTGTTTCTTGACAATACCCAATGCAGAAAAAAAGTCCTGCTTTCCTTAAATATCTACCCAAACATCTAATATGAACCTAAATCCTTAAATTCTTTACAACCTCTAACAACCTCTTAAATTCTAATAACCTCTTACTGAGAAGCCTCATGGTCCCCAGAGCGGTGCATTCTCCTTTGCTGCAACTCATTCAACTAAAAACATAAAACTAAATTTTAATAAGAAAGAAAAGAAAGAGGAAGGAAAGTAGGAAAGTTAATGGGACACCTGTAGATTAGGACTCAGAAGGCTTGGGCTGAGGGCTTTCCAGCTGTTTAACCTTGGGGAAGTTGCTTGACTTCTTTGTACCTCAATTTCTTCATCTGTAGACTAGGGACAAAGAAAATATCTAATAAAATTGTTGTGAAGACTAAATTAATGAAAACCTGCAAAGGACTAAAAATAGGCCTGGCACATATGGATACCCAACAAATATGAGCTATTTATTAGTGTTGCTGTTATTATTCACCCTGAGTAACCCTGAGTAAGTCACATAACATTTCAGAGTCCGTTTCTTCCTCTATAAAATGGGGACAATATTGACACCTTTGTCATGGGTAAGTACCGAATGGCATGAAGTAGATGAAAGCATTTTACAAACTGGGGGTCTAACCTAGGGACACAAAGTCCTTAGCTGCTGTCTGTGCTGGGGGTACCGGGGACAGGGGTAAGAAGGCTGAAGGTGGTAAGGAGCCGTGGGAACACGCAGCTGACTCAGCCCCAGCACTTGTGGTCATGCAGATGTTTCTAATGAAGCCACAAATCCAGGTTTTTATGTAAGATCCACAATTTTTAAATGTTGGCAACTAAGTCAGGTTTTTGTAAGTCACTTTGAAGGCCAATCAAAACAAGGGTGCGGGCTGCCAATTCATGACCCGTTATAAACTTTTACAACTATTACTTAATAAATCAACAGGGGTGGGGGGTGGGGGCTATGGAAACAGCTGATGAAATAACTAAAATGAAAATCCAAGAAGTAATGAACATGTGCTGGGTACTGGGTGTTGTACGCATCACGGCATGAGTCTTCTAGGAGCCCCAGGAAGCAGGTGTTACACCCCAATCTACAAGTGAGGAAACTGAGGTGGGAGACAGAAGACCACAGAGCCGGTGAGTGGCCAGGGGGGTGGCATGCTAGGACCATGAGCCCCACTCTGATGGCGAGGTGAGATTGCTGCACAAAATCTCCTGAGCCCCCAACCAGAGCTAAGCAGGGGACCCAGCCTGCAGGCTCACTGCCTACCTTGCCCCAAAGTGAGGAAAACCTTCATAAAGAGCTTTAAGGCTGATGCCACTGTGAACTTTTGAGTTCCATCATCGGACACTTGGATTGCTCCTTACCTAACAGGGGCCATGGCCACTAAGCTTTTCAGTTAGGCTTCTAGATCTTTAGGCAACCTAAAGAGAAAAAAGAGAGGACAGGGTGCTGGGGTCCCCAGATCAGAAAGGGCCTCAAAAGTAGGCCCCAAGCTGGGCACAGTGGCGCAAGCCTGTAATCCCAGCACTTAGGGAGGCTGAGACAGGAGAATCGCGAGTTCAAAGCCAGCCTCAGCAATGGCGAGGCGCTAAGGAACTCAGTGAGACCCTGTCTCTACATAACACACAAAATAGGGCTGGGGATGTGGCTCAGTGGTCGAGTGCCCCTGAGTTCAATCTCCAGTACCAAAAAAAAAAAAAAAAAAAAGTAGGCCCCAAAGCAATGTACAAAAACACAACAATGGGGCTGTATTTTCATGGCATGTGCAGGGGCCTGGGTTCCATCCTCAGCACTTCACATGCGCACGCACACAAGTAACAAGGTCTAAATACTAATAAGTTTATGTCCCTAATCCAAACTCTAAGTCTCTACATTGCTGTGGTTTAGGTCAGCAGCTCCTGTCACCTGCAACCCAATGCTAGGCCTCAGCTCCAGACAATTAAAATCTGGGGATTTGGTGGGGACATTGTTTCAAAAGCTCCCCAGATGATCGAGAATCACCAATTCAGTGAATACTTAGAGAATTGATTCATCCACTTAATTTATTCATCAGTTACTTCTTTTAAAAAAAAATTTTTTTTTTTAGTTGTCAATGGATCTTTTATTTTATTTATTTGTATGTGGTGCTGAGGATCAAACCCAGAGCCTCACACATGCCAGGCAAGCGCTCTACCACTGAGGCATAACTCCAGCCCAACAGTTATTTCTTGAGTACCTACTATGTGCCAGTCACTATGTCAGTATTAGGAACACAGTGGAGATTGGGCAGAAAGCACACAAAATAACATGACTTTAGACAAAATAATAATTGTGATAAAGAAAAATAAACCTGGGTAAGGGAGTTAAGAGTGATTGGAGAACATGTTATTTTATTGAATATTTGTCTTTTTAAATAATGTTTGTTAAGATTAAGATTTATTTTTTTAGTAGACAAGCACCTCTGTCTCTGTCTATCTTATTCCCTGACCAGCAGCATCAACACCCCTGGGAACCTGTTAGAAATGCACATTTGAGCCAGGCATGGTGGCCCACTCTTGTAATCCCAGTGACTTGGGAAGCTGAGGCAGGAGGATCGCGAGTTCAAATCCAGCCTCAGCAACTGAATAAGGCCCTAAGCAACTTAGTGAGATCCTGTCTCTAAATAAAATATAAAAAGGGCTGAGAATGTGGCTCAGTGGAAAGCCCCCCCCCCTTTAATCCTCTGTACCAAAAAAAAACACAAAAAAACAAAAAAACAATTAATGTTTGAGGATCTAGCACAGACCTCCTGGATCTGCAGCTGCAGGGCAGGAGCCAGCAATGTGTGTTTCAACAAGCCCTGCAGATGATGGCAACCCACGCTGCTCTCATCTAACAAATAAACACTTCTCTTGGTTTTTTATGCATCCTTCCTGCCTCTCTTGTAAACACTGGTAACACAAATATTTATTCTTGGGTTCTCCTTTTTTATGCAGTTACCAGTTTACACCTTAGTTTTATTATGATATGTGAGACTCCTTTCCATGGAAGTACCAAGGTCGCTATTTTCCTTGCCTGTCCCACAGAATATGTAACCAGTTCCCACTTAACGATTGCAGGTTATTTCCATCTTTTGCTATTACACTTTGCGATGACCTCAGGAAATAACCTTGTGTTTGTGCCATTTCAAGCTTGTGCAAATCAGAGGATGAATTCCCAGAAGCAGGTGTGGGATCAAAGGGTCAGTGACTTTGCAAATTTTGTACATGTCAAATTGCTGCTCACAGAGAACTTTGCTTTCCCATCTGCAATGGGTGAGAATGTTTTGCATCAGCACAAATTCACCAACAGAATGTGTTGGAATTTTGCCAATCTGTTAGGTAAAAAACTGTAGTCAAGAATAATTTTAATCTATATTTATCTTATTTTGAATGAAGTGAATTGTGAACTGTCCTTTTGTGTCTTTTCTCTCTGTTTTCCCCATTAGATTGACTGTCTTTTCTTCCTCTGTTTTTAGAAGCTTTTTATAGCTTAAGAGAATTAATCCTTTGTGCTATGAGCTGCATTTGGTGCTTCTCAGTTCGTCTTTTGTCTTTTGATTTTGCTTATGGTGGTTCTTTTTCGGTTTTCATTTGATTTTTAGTTTTTGATATTGTTTTTTGTTTGTTTGCTTTTACCTAAAAGCATTAAATTTGAAAAATCCAAATTTAATGATTCACCCAAAATCTATTCCAGGGCTCACTTGGGCCTATCAGAAGCAAAAGATGGAGCTTTTTCCCTCAAGAGGAAGGCACCCTGCTTCCTTTCCCCCCCTCTGTTCTCTGGGTGGCACACCAGGGTAGCAGGGTCCCCTGAGGACCAGTCACAGGGAGTGAAAAGATCCAGGCAGCAGGAGGCGCGCCCAGAGGGCTGGGCAAGCTGGGACTCCCCACATGGCTTTGTGGCTTCTGGTCAGTGACTCCTTTCCTGTGGAACCCCAGGTAGCATGCAACCATCATGCTGTGTGAACTGAGAACAGCTGAGGGCCGGGTGCCTTCTCACTTTTCATGTTAGGTTCTGACTCTGGGCCTTATCCTAGGCCAGGTCCCATACCATGAGACTGGCAGCTGCTGTGCTGGGGCTCTCTGCCAGGCTCAGGAGGCATCCAGATGAGCCTGCTCCTTTCCATGGTCCACCACACCTTTTAACCTCATCTCTGCTCTGTGGTCTGAGCTCCCCATTGGCTTGAGGGAGACACTCAGCTTCTCTGATGGGGACCCTGTATGTGTTGGGACAAACATCACCATCAACCACCCTTCCTTCCTTTTATCCAACTCAAGCATCAACTTCCAAAATTAAATAAGGCAATGAATTTTTAAAAAAGTTTTGTCAACAATATTTATGCACTATTCGCTTTGTGTCAGATACAAAGAAAGTGAGTTTATTTGAGCTATATGTTTTTTTCCTATAATTTTTCTTCTTTAAAAACATTTTATAGAAGATTTTATTCAACATACAATGTTTTCCAGCAAAAAGACAATATACGGAAAGAGTTGATGTATCTTGCAGCTACGGGGAAAAAAAATACTAGGAAAGAAGAAAATATAAATGTGATTTGCTGATTTTATTTTATTGCACTCAAAATTAGACATACAGCTGGCATTGGTTCCAAAATAAAAGGAAATGAGGTGGAGGCTGAAATAAACTACACACAATGAGTAACGACATCAGTGATATCCACTTGCAGACCCACCCAATAAAAAGTGATCCCTTCCCGGTGGCAAATTGTACAAGTTCATTCATTAAATATGCAATTTCATTTTTTCATTTTTCTCTTTTTTTGGTACTGAGAATCGAACTCAGGGGTACTCGACCACTGAGCCGCATCCCCAGCCTGATTTTATATTTTATGTAGAGATAGGGTCTCACTGAGTTGCTTAGCACCTCGTTGTTGCTGAGGCTGGCTTTGAACTCGCAATTCTCCTGTCTCAGCCTCCCAAAGTGCTGGGATTACAGGCATGAGCCACCGTGCCCAGCTTCATTTTTCTCTTTTTTATTTTACCCTTTTCACAAAGTTAACAACTTACTAACCACTAGTGAGCATGCCCTCTTGCTAAAACCTACACTTTTTTAATACAAATATATGCATCTATATATTATTATATATAATGGGCTTTATTTTTTTCCATGAATAGAATAGGAATCCTTGTATAGGACAGTATAAGTCCTTTTGCTTTCCTCAAAGAACAAATGATTCTGAGAACCAAGCACCAATTTACATACGAAATTTTGGAATGTGGCTCATTTGTAGAATCTGAAGTAGCTTGGCTTATCTTACATCTGCAGTTCAATGTTAAGTGCTGAGGAGACAAAGAATCCAGATCACACAAAGCTCTCACTAAATACTTCTGAGAACACTTCATGAAATCAGTGAATCTCAGAGAAGGTGGCCAGTCAAACATATTGTGTCCTAAAGTGCCCACCTGCTGGTCCCGTGACCTGAAGGCTCTCTCTGTACCTGCTCTGGGACTCCTGGGTCCTCAGCTAGCTACCTGGGAAGGGCCCCAGGCTGGGGACCTCGTCATTTCCAGATCATAGCTCTTCTACACTGTTGATGCTGGGTGGTCCAAAGTTCACATCTGAGCCTGCTCAACTC
Organism: Geosciurus inauris; assembly: GCA_004024805.1. NCBI lineage: Eukaryota > Metazoa > Chordata > Mammalia > Rodentia > Sciuridae > Geosciurus > Geosciurus inauris. The sequence goes on from PVHX01002712.1 coordinate 43,989, forward strand.
CTTCAGTTAGGAGCACCCCATGATCACAAGACTACCATGAGCTCAAGATAGTCCTTTTCTACTTGGAATTTCTAAAAGTCAAAGGAGGAAAAGAGAAAATAAACTAATATTTATATTTTCAATGTTTGATCTTTAAATCTACCTCAATGAAGTTGGAGTTACATGAATCCCCATTAAAAGAATGAGGAAACTGAGGTCCAGAAAGAAAAAGGCAGGACTGGGGATATAACTCAGTTGGTAGAGTGCTTGCCTCATATGCACAAGGCCCTGGGTTCAATCCCCAGCACCACAAAAAAAAAAAAAAAAAAAAAAGTGAATCCTGAGTCTTGGAGCAACAAGGAATGCAGAAAGAAAAAGGGATTTGCTTATGGTCATATAATTAGTAGGAATCCAGGTCTAGAATAGTAGCGATAGTATAGTAGTAATATGAATAGCTAGAAATTCCCAAAAGCTTGCTGCAGGTCAGAAACTGGTTGTTTTTTTGTATGTGGGATGTTATTTGATGTTCATAGTCGCCCTGTGCGAGTCCATGAATTGCTGGTGAGGATACTGAACTTCTTAGAGGTCAAGGGACTTCCCCAGTGGCACTCCACTGGAAGGATGGTGAGCAGGATTCACATCCAGGCCTCTCTGCTCCCAGGCCCACTGTACCACCTGGATGTCTCCTGTATCAAGAACCAGAGCTCGGGCTGGGGTGTGGCTCAGTGGTAGAGCGCTTGCCTAGCATGCATGAGGCACTGGGTTCGATTTCCGGCATCACATATAAATAAATGAAATAAGGGTCCTTTGACAACTAAAAAAAAAGAACCAGAGCTCAGAAGGGTGTGGGAGAAAGGGTGTCCACACTCCCTCCCCTAACTCCACTGCTTTCCTGGCTGCTCCAAGTGGATCAAAAATTGTTTCCTACAGAAGTCAGGTTCTCTGGGTTCTCCTTCAAATGAAGAGCTAAGAAGAGGTGGGTCCAATCCTGGCTCTGCTGCTTGCTAACTGAGCGCCTTGGGAAAGACTGTTCATGTGGGCTTAAGTGTTCACAGGGCGATACGGACTTGCAGTGGTCGTGTAGATGGGATGAAATATGTCAAGGAGTTGGCACAGAATAGGTGCTGAATGAGGAGGTTTTCTTTTGGTGTGCTGGCAAGACCAAGGCCGACCTCACTCACATTGGGGGAGGTTATTTATCTCAGTGTGCAAGTGTTTCCTCTCCTAGCCCAAGAGTTTCTCAGCATCAACCAGGGAGGAGGAGGTGGCAGTTCTCAGGAGGTGGGAGGGAACTCTGGGCTGGGAGAAGGTCTCACTCCCATTGACCAGACAGGTCCACCTGCTCCAGAGTCTGTTTAGGACACAGCTGGATATAAATTTCAGTGGGGTCCAGGTCAATACACCTGCAGGAGAAGCGGGTAGTAGCATCCATTTTGTGCTTCACCTTCCACATAGGTGGAGGTAGAGCACCTTAGAAAAGAAATCTAGAGCTCAACACTTCACACTGCTCTAGTGTAGACATCTGCTTCTGTTTGAGTACCGCCATTTTGTAGGTCCATCTAGCTTTGCAGGAAGAACTTTCTTACACCAAGTAGCAAATGACTTGAATAGCAGTTAAACAATGGTACTGTTTCTGGCATCCCAAGGAAAAGACGCCACCTCCTCAAATAGAATGTCTGAGGATGTGAGCCTGGCTGGGAGGAAGCAGGAGGGAAACCGTGTGCAAAGAAGCTGTGTTTAGACAGTATTTATCACCTCACCAGGTCACATCTCCCAGGCTACAGTCCCTGCACCGCCTCCCTGCAAGATGCTAATATAAGACAAAGTCAAATAGCTTGGCAAAAAGATTGGTGGAGATAAATAGAGTCACTATATAACAATAAAATGATCATCTAATAGGGAAAATTCATATGAAACTCCCAAACGAGTCTCAAAATACATAAATTACAAACTGAAAGGACTACAGGGAGAAAATGACAAATCTGCTATCATAGTGGCAGATTTTAACATGCTTCAATAGTCATTGATAGCTCAAGAAACAAAAAAATGAGTAAGATATGTAATTTGAGCTAACAGATACTCTGATCTGATGGATGTACACATATCGCTGTACTCATCATCTGCAGAATATGCATCTTTCCAAGTACATGTGGAACATTCATGAAATCTGAACATCAGCCAGGCGCATTGGTGCATACCTGTAATCCCAGTGGCTTGGGAGGCTGAGGTAGGAGGATCGCGAGTTCAAAGAAAGCCTCAGCAACAGTGAGGTGCTAAGCAACTCAGTGAGACCCTGTTCCTAAATAAAACACAAAATAAGGCTGAGGCTGTGGCTCAGTGGTCAAGTGCCCCTGAGTTCAATCTCCTGTACTACCCTCACCCCAAAAAACTGAACATCATAAAGAAATGTCTACAAACTTCAAAGGATTGCTATCTTGTATTCTCATTCTCTGACCACAAAAGGGTTCTTGAAAACTCATAAAAATATTTTTTCCAAAATGAGGCTGGAACAATTAAATATCCACATGTGAAAAGATGCATTTAGACCCTTAACTCACACTACACATAAAATTTAATTCAAAATGTATTGTAAATCTAGATTTAAGAGCTAAAACTATAAAATTTTTATGAGGAAATCTTGGCCTTTCATGAGGCAAAGGGTTCTTAGATATTACTGTAAAAGATGACATATAAATAAAAGAATCAATAAATAAAACAATCAAAATTAAATTTTGTGTCCTTTAAAAGATCTATTAAGAAAATGAAAAGAGAAACCGTACACTGGGAGGAAATATTTCAAGTATATGTTGATAGAGGTCTTGTATTCAGATTCTATATCACTCTTATAACTCAGTAATAAAAAGGAAAACAACCCAATTTTGTGGGGCAGGCATGGGAATTGAACTCAGAGGCACTCTACCAATGAGGAACATCCCCAGTCCCCAGTCCTTTAAATATTTTATTTTTTATTTTGAGACAGGACCTTGCTAGATTGCTGAGAGCCTCACTAAATTGCTGAGGTTGGCCTTGAACTTGCAATCCTCCTATCTCAGTGGCCTGTGATCCCCAGTCGTTGGGATTACAGACCACTATACCTGGCTGAAAAACAACCCAATTTTTAAGATAGGCAAAAGACTTGAATATATGTACCACCAAAGAAGAGATATGAATGGCTAATAAGCACATTAAAAGATGTTTGACATCACTAGTCATTAGGAAAATAGAAATTAGAGGAAGACTATAACAAAAAAGACAATAATAATCAAGAGTAAGGATGTGGAGAAACCAGAATCCTCATACATTGCCATTGTAGCCACTTTGAAAAACAGTCTGGCAGTTTTTAATAAATTTAAACATAAATTTATCAAACTATCTAGTAATTTGACTCAGGTATCTACTCAAGACAAATGACAACATGTGTCCACAGGAAAACCTTGTGCCTGAATTTTTGTGGCAGCATAGCTCACAAAAGCCAAAATATGGAAACAATATGAATGTCCATCAAATTTGAGAGGCAAAACCAAAATGCAGGTGCCAGGAGCAGTGGCACAATCCCAGTGACTGGGGAGGATGAGGCAGGAGGATTGCAAGTTCAAAGACAGCCTCAGCAATTCAGCAAGGTCCTGAGCAATTTTGCAAGAACCTGTCTCTAAATTTTAAAAAAAAGTGTGTATATATATATATATATCAATCACTAGGGATGTTGCTCAGTGGTTAAGCACCCTGGGTGCAATTCTTGGTACCAAACAACAACAACAATAACAACAAAATGCAGTGTATTTATAAAAAGTAATTCTTTGCAACAGTAAGAGGAATTAACTACTGATATGTGATCCAAACATGGATATATTTCAAACATATGCTAAGTGAAAGAAGCAAATGATAAAATGACCCCATGTTATATAATACTCTTTTTAAATATTCAGAAAGACAAGTCAATAGAGACAGAAAGCACATTGATGTATTTGCTTGGGGTTGTAGGTGGAAATGGGATTGATTAAAAATTGGCATGAGAAGTCTTTGGGGGATGATGGTCATGTTCTAAAATTGGATTGTTGTGATGATCATACTATTCAATGAACTTACTAAATACTATTGAATTATACACTTAAAATGAACAACTTGTATGGCATGCAAATAAACTGCCTTAATAAACATTCTTTAAAATAAAAAGATAATTAGAAAACCTACATTGGGAAATTAAGAAGCATAAATGTCTATATATAATGTATACAAATAAAAAATATCTTGGCTGAATTTTGTTACTCCAATTATATAACATTGTTAAATGACAGCTATTTTATGTAATTCACCAAATGTAAAGAGAAAAATAATTGGATACAATTCAACATTATAAAAAAGTATATCCTTTTTTAAAAACATTTTTTAAGTTGTTGGTGGACCTTTATTTTTTTTTTTTTTCACTTATTTATATGTGGTGCTGGGAATCAAACCCAGTGCCTCATGCATGCTAGGCAAGCGCTCTACCACTGAGCCACAACTCCAGCCCCAACATATATCCTTTTAATGAACTAGGACAAAAAGATAATTTCCTTAATCTGATAAAGGGTATCTACAAAAAGACCTTAACAATAACTAATACTAATGGTAAAATGTTGAAAAAATTTCTCTTAAGGTCAGGACCAAGGGCTGGGGTTGTGGCTCAGTGGTAGAGCGCTTGCCTCACATGCGTGAGTCACTGGGTTCGATCCTCAGCACCACATACAAATAAATAAATAAAATAAAGATATTTCATTCATATACAACTAAAAATATTTTTAAAAAAGATCAGGACAAAGGCATGAATGCCACAAATCATGGTTTTTTCATTCATCTTTGTACCGGAGGTTTTAGCCAGGGCAGAAAAATCAGTTGCTCAATAGTAAATGAATATATGGTAAAAGAATTGAAGTGGAAGAAGCATAGTTATCATTATTTGATGGTGATTTGCTCATCTACATAGAAAAGCCCAAAATATAAGGGAATTTAGTGAGTTAACAGGATACAAAATCAAGGTGCAAAAATCAATTTTATTTCTATATACTGGCAACAACCAGAAACTGCAATAAAACAGGATACTACTCATAATAGCATTAATAATAAGGTAGGAATAGATCTTTCAAAAGACTTCAATACTTTTATGGAGAAAAATGATAAAATGATGTAAACAAGATCTAAATAAATGGAAAGATATGCTATCTTTATGAATTGGAAGATTCAGTATCATAAAGAGGTCCAACTTCTCATCATAGCCCTAGCTTTACGTATGACCGCATGTATGCTGTGATTCTACATCACATACAACCACAGAAATGAAAAGTTGTGCTCCATCTGTGTACAATGAATCAAAATGCACAGTTATCATGTATACCTAAGTACAATAAATAAATTTTTAAAAAATAAAGAGTCCAACTTCTTAAATTGATAAATTCTATGGCATTATAATTTTTCTGGATCTTAATAAGTTTTTCCTTAAAATGTTTTTTAGCCTTTATATTCAATATGTTCCTGACAAAAATGGAGGGACTTGTCTTACAAAAGCATTAAAAATTACCATAAACTTATCCTAATCAAGACAGAATGACATCAGCAAAGGTAGAGACCAACCAACCAGTGGTAACCTAGAAACAGATCTGAACATGTGCAGAACTTTATCTTTTTTCAGAGCAGCCTTTTAGTTCAAAGTGAATGGATAGATTTTTTTGATACATGGTACTGGGACAATTAGTTAACCTTAAAGAAAATATGATATTAGATGCTTACATCAGTCTTTAACCAGGTTTGCCAAAGACCTATCTGAGAAAAGTAAAAGTATACAATTATTAGAAATTCGCATAGAAGAGTAACTTTATTCAGGTTGGGTAAGGGTTTTTTTATTTTGTTTTGTTTGTTTTTTGCTTTGTTTTTCATTGCTGGGGATTTACCCCAGGGACTCTAACAAGCTAAGCAAACAGTTGACCACTGAACTATACCCTGGTACTGTTTTTTGTGTTTTTTTTAATATATATATTTTAGTTGTAGATGAACATAATAACTATTTTTTTATTATTTTCTTAATGTTTTTTAGTTATAGATGGACACAATATCTTTATTTTATTTATTTTTATGTGGTGCTGAGGATCAAACCCAGTCCCTCACACATGCAAGGCAAATGTTCTACCACTGAGCCACAATCCCAGCCCCATAACTATTTTATTTATTCATTTTTATGTGGTGCTGAGGATCGAACCCAGTACCTCCCATGTGCTAGGCAAGCACTCTACCACTGAGCCACGACCCCAGCCCCTGGTACTGGTTCTTAAAATAAGACTCAGATAAATCATAAAGAAAAAATTGATACATTCACTTTACGTTAAAAGTTATACCTTCGGGCTGGGGTTATGGCTCAGTGATAGAGTACTCGCCTACCACGCATGAGGCACTGGGTTCAAGCCTCAGCACCACATAAAAATAAAATAAAGATGTTTTGTCCACCTACAACTAAAAAAAAAAAAGTTATACCTTCTGTTTATCTAAAGACATCATAAACCAAAACATAAAAACACATATGTATTAATTATTGAGTTAATACTCAGATTACATAAAGACTATCTCCAAATCCTTAAGACAAACAACCCAATTAAAAATGAGCAAAAGAAATAAATGCAATTTCACCAATGATGAGGCACAGATGGTTCACAAATACATTAAAATATATTCAATCTTAGTAATCAGGAAAATGTAAATTTAAACTACAGTGGGATACCATTTCACCCCTACTAGATTGATCAGAGTTAATAATTAATCCATACCAAATGTTGGTGGGTAAGCTGAGCCACGGGGATTTTCATACATTGTGAATGAATGTATCAACTGGTAAAGCTAATTTGGAAAACAGTTTGCTCTACCTAGTAAAGCTGAACATCTATATAACCGGAGACTTAGCAATTCCATTGCTATGTGTATAACCTAGAGACTCTTGCACATATATGTAAATATTTAAGAGTGTTTAAAGCAGCATTGTTTATTATAGTCAAAAATCAGAAGAAAACAAATGTTCATCATCAGTAGATGATAAATACTATTTCATTCATGTCACAGAAGGCTATATCACAGAAAAAAATGAATTAGTTATATTCAACGACATTGATGGATCTCAAGAATATGATATTGAATGAAAACATTCAATGTGATTCAATTGACCTAAGTGCAAAAATACACAAAATGAAATAATATTTTAAAAGCTAGAGAAGAATTGGAATGATAAAACATAAAATTTAGGACAGCGGTTGCTTTGGGGACAGAAGAAAAGAAATAAAATAAAAACTCTGAAATAACACATGAGATAGTTAAGACCTACGTTCTTCACTGTGGCATGGCTAGATTTTATTGATCATAGCTTTGGGCCAAGGGAAGTACCCAGCCCTCTGCCAGAGCCAACTTTCTGGACCTACACCTCCTCCCAAGAGTTTGGATGATGCCAGAAGCCAGGGAGCTGGGCCAGCCTTACTAAGTCCCAATAGGCACCAACCCCTGACCATGACCTTTTGACTCCAGAGCTAATGGCTAAAGATTCTTAACACTGTAGCCCAAATTGTCTTTCTCAAGTGCCACATTCACCAACGATCAATCGATCAATCGGTCAGTGCATTAACAAGTCCTGAACTTAATTACAGCTCAGTGCCAGCTCACTTTTGACGTTGGGTTAGGCGAGGGTTAGCCCCAGTACTTTTTTTAAAAAAGGGAGGAAAAGAGGAATAGTGACATGGGACTGGGGGTGTGGCTCACTGGGAGAGCATTTACCTAGCCTATGTAAGGTCCTGGGTTTGACCCCAGCAACACATAAAACCACACACACACACACACACACACACGCACGCACGCATGCACGCACGCACGCACACACGCACAAAAAGAGATAGTAGGAAGGAGGGAAGGTGAAAGAATTTTCAATAAACTGGCTAAAGCTTTCTTGATTGGGGTCTCCATGTCTTGCCACCAATTTGTTAAGCAATTAGTACACGCCAAGCTCTGTGTTATTTTTCATGTAAGATTCTATTGAAACTTCCCTAAACTCTATTGTAGTGACACCCCCTCCTCCACAGAAAATCTCAATTAAGCTTCTCCAGAGACCCTCACCATAACTGTACTTAGACTCTCAGCAAAATTTCTGCAAAAGAATTTTCCAGCAAGGGTTATGCCTGCAGAAGTAGAGTGTGATAAGAAAGACCAATTCAAGGCCTTCACAGAGGCAACTGCATTTCAAAGGACAGTGGTTAAATCCTTGGAAGCCAGCAGATGGGCAAAAGGGGAGGGGAAGGGAACTCTTCTTTCTCAGGCACTGATTTTCACAGAGTGTCCTTATGGGTAATTTTTGTAAAACCTGGCCTGAGCTGGGAGCCCAGAAGAGTAGAAAAGAAAACCCTGCTGTTAGGTGGACTTCTGCAGATTGTGAGCCTCTGAGCCCTTCCCCCCACACACTGGATATAAAGTTCTAAAACTTTCTGAACTTGGGGTTCAGAGAGATTAATTGATTGTATGGAAAGCTTTTTTTCTCCTCTGTACCTGGCTGTAGCCAATAAACCTGCTTCTTGAGAATTCCTCGGTGTCTAGCCTCATCTGTTCTACACTACGAGTTGGGTACAGGTAATGTCCGCATTTCAAAGACAAGGAAGTGAGACTCAGAGCAGTGAGGCATAAAGGTCACACTGCTTTACCACTGAGCCACATCCCAGCCCTTTTTAATTTTTATTTTGAGCCAGGGTATCGCTGAGTTGCTTAGGGCCTTTCTAAGTTGCTGAGGCTGGCTTTAAGTGATCCTCTAGCCTCAGCCTTCTGAGCTGCTGGGATTATAGGTGTGCGCCACTGTGCCTGGCAAGACCCTTAATTTTTGTCTTCTGATTGTTTCACCCTCTGCCCACAGCCTTGGGTGCTCTGGCCCACTCTCACTTTACTTTTTCCAGAAACCAGTGCAGAATCCATTGCCTGTTCAATTCCTTAATATGATTCCTTAACATATGTGATCATAATTCCCCAATATCTGCCTTTCCCCAGCCACTGGTCACTGTGGCCCTGCAGACAGCTGTCCTGTGGCCCTCAGCCTACTTCCACATTCAGCAACCACCTACCTCAGTACCTTCAAAGAAAATGAGCACCTGGCTGCCAGAGGAGCAGATGGCAAGATCCTTGACCTAGGCAGCACCAGATTGACCTGGTGACTGCCACGCTGGGTGGGAGGGACAGGCTTATTCTACCCCATAAAGGAGATGGGACTGCAGAAATGGTTCTTTCAGCAGTGTTCTCAGGACTGTGGCAGGACTGAGTAGGGAGAAGAAGACCTTCTGTTCCTGTTCTGGTAACTAATCTCCAGGTCCTTCCCCTCTAGGGACCTCAGACCATGAGCCACAATGGCTCCAGGGTTCCCTGTGGGCTTTAAGCCTGGTTATTGAACCCTGTCTCCCTAATCTGGTTGGTAACTGTGTCTCCCAAACAAGTGAGAAGCAGTGGTCTGAGAAGGTGTGAGAGATCACCTGGACCAAAGTCTGCTCAGGGACCACTGTGGGTGGGATCTCAGGACTGGCCACCTGGAAGAGGAGAGGCAGACAGACATCAAGAAGACAGAGCAATAAGACACCTTCAGCATCAGGTCCCAAGTGATGGAGCACCTTTACAAGGGACAAGATGTCGGGTGTTTTGCATGAGAAGAAAGTTAAGGTTCAATTAAACAAGACCCTAGTGACAAAGACAATGCACTAGGCGTTCTGCTGTCTTCCCAGAGCACCCACTTTCCTAACTGGTACTACACACATCTGCTTATTGGAAGCAGCAATTCAAAACAATGGAACCCTGCCCTGCCCCTGCCCTCAGGTGAATGGTCTGAGTCAATCAGAACCTTTCCCTGAGGATTGAGGAACTGCAGTGAAACAGCTGCTTGTGACCACGTTCCCTCCATGTGGTCCCCAGTGGTAGTGGAAATGAATCCATGAGAAAGAATAAGATAACTCAACTGTCACCATCAAAAGTAAGCCCTCTGAGCGCAGGATTATTGTCCACTTCTACTTACAGATACCTCTTGACTGGAACTATTAACCTCCCTATAATATCTTTTCCTTTCCTTTTTTTTTTTTTTTGGTGCTGAGATTGAACCCATCTCAGTCCTTCCTTACTATCAGTAAGCCAATGATAGAAAGTATTGGTTACATCCTAGAAAAATCATCATAAATTGAAAATATCATAAGTTGGAAATGCATGTAATATCCAAATAAACCCATCGTAAATTTAAAAAAATTATAAGCTGAACCATGGTAAATCCAAATGCCCCTTCATTTACAATGGGATTACACCCTGACAAACTCATCGTGAGGTTGAAAAATGTTAAGTTCAACAGTCTTGATGTTACAGTGTCTCCCATGTCTGGAATATGCCTGGCACACAGTAATAGTGATAACAGTAATATGTAGATAGATGGTGCTTACTATGATCAGACAAGGGTCCTAAGCTGAACACATGTAATTAATTTACTCCTCACAACAATTGTCTATAGGAGAATGTTGTTACCCCTACATCCATGAGAGAAGACTATAACCGAGGCATGGGGTAACTTGCCTAAAGTCACACAGATAGCTGGTGAAGGAGCAGGATTCCAGCACAAGGCATCTGGTTGCAGAGTCAGTAACCTATACCACCACTTAGTATGCGTATGCGGAATGAAGAAGGAATGCAGCGACCAGGCATGCAGGAGGAAGAGCTGGTGGGAGCGAGAATTCTAACCATCCAGCACCTGGCTCAGAGGGTCTTTGCAGCTCAGTTACCACACACTCTTGACCTTGGGCTCTGTGAAACCCTCATGCACCCAGCCTCCTAAACAGGACTGCTGGATGGCATGTGACCAGGGCAGTTACACAGGGGCCCTGGCTGGGCTTAGTGTTCTGCTGCCACCATCTTTAACCTCTCATTTTATCTTTGAGTTTGTGTTTTATAAGCAAAGTGTGGTGGCACAATGGAGCACACCTGGGAACAGAGGAGGTATGTGCAGCATACACGTCCTCCATTGGTCCCTGACATTCCATTCTCATGCTCTGCAATATCCCACAGGCATAGAATTCTGGTCAACTGGTGTTTTAGTTAGCTTTTCCAGCAGTGTGACCAAAATACCCGACAAGAACAACTTAGAGGAGGGAAAATATATTTTGGCCTCATGGTTTCAGAGGTCTCAGTCCTTGGACGGCTGACTCCATCGCTCTGGGCCCAAGATGAGGCAGCACATCTTGGGAGAAGGGCCCAGCGGAGGAAAGCTTCTCAGCTCAAGGTGAGATCAGGAAGCAGAGAGAGAGGGAGAGTGAGCAGGGAAGGGGCCACAAGGAAGATGCACTTTAACAGGGCATGCCCCTGTGACCCACCCACTTCCTCTAGCCACACCCTACTGCCTGCTGTTACCACCGGCAGTCCATTCAAACCAGGATGGACTGATTAGGTCACAGCTCTCACAATCCAGTCATTTCACTTCTAAATTTTCCTGCATTAATACAGGAGATTTTGTGGGACACCTCCTATCTAAACCATAACAATAGGGAAGGCATGGAAGTCCAGCGAGACTCAAAGCAAGTTCAAGGTAAGTATGTCGGTCTACAGCCAAGTAAGCAGAGGCACGAGAAGCCACACTCTCCTCAAAACAGAACTTGCTTTGGACACAGAAAAGGAGAAAATAGCATTCTAAGAAATACACCCTAAACCAAGGAAACTTGTGTCCTTTTTTCTATCACTTCCCTGTCATAGCCAAGCACTTACACTGAAAACCATGACAGAGAAGGAAAGGGCAGAATGTGTGTTCATCAATAAGTGAAATAAAAACAGTGGGGTTAATTTGTGCAGCATTTCCACTGTTCCAGTAAAAATGAAATACACACACGTGTGTGTTAGCTCTTGGTCACTGTGACCAGAATATCTGGCACAAACAACTTGGAGAAGGAAAGGTTTATCTTGCTCATGGTTTCAGAGGTTTCAGTCCGTGGTTGGCTGGCTCCGTTGCTTTGGGCCTGAGGTAAGGCAGAGCATCATGGCAGAAGGGTGTGGGGGAGGAAAGCAGCTCAGCTCATGGCATCTAGGAAGGAGAGAGAGAGAGAGAGAGGGAGAGACCCTTGCAGGGCACAACTCCTACTTCTCCAACTAAGTTCCACTTCCCAGTAGACCATTCAAATTATTAATCCATCAAATGGATTGATCCACTGATGAGGTGCGAGCTCTTGTGATCCAATCATTTCCTAAAGGCCCAACCTCTGGGCTTTGCTGCATTGGGCACCATGTTTTCAGCAGATGAGACTATGGAGTACTTTTCAGATCCCAACCATAACAACATGTATGTACTACTAAATACAAAGCTGTGTAGTCTTGGTGATTTCACATATGAATTAAATGCTCTTATATTTGCATTTAAAACTAATATTGCCTACTATAAAGATGAACAGCAAAATTCATACTAATAATTTAAATATTTTTTTTTTACATAAGAGTGACATTAAACAGCAAATTTTTAAGAACTATGATAAGTTAAGGAGCTATGGTAGAAAGAAAAAAATAAGCTATATATTTTAAGGTTTTTAATGCACTTTTTCCTGCTTTGTGAACAGAGACACCCTGGGCCATGCCTGCACACCTCCATTTGGCCCTGGGCCCCACAAGTTATATAGTCAGCCCTGCTTATAAATTCCCTTTTCACCTATTCCAGCTTGGTTTAATTTCCTTTAACTTGCTAACAAGAGTCCTAACTAATTTGGAAACTTAATTTGAACTCTCCGGGGGTTTCAACTTTACACTTTGCCCCAACTGACATACTCAAACGGGTGGAAGTATGATGCAATGTAAAGAATATGAGCTTATATACATGCAGGAGAAGGTTCAGAGAGGTTCACTAACTTGGGAAAGGTCACATAGCTTCCAGGAGGGGCTGTGATTTGATTTTAGTTCAGTGCCACTATAGAAAGTTAAGTGGAATTTTCTGTGACCATAGAAATGTTCTGTAACCGCACTTTATAGTATAGGGACCACTATTAGTTACAGTGTCTATTGAGCCCTGAGGAGCCCTGAGCCCTAGTGCAACTGAGGAAGTGAATTTCAAACTTTCTAAACTTTTACTTAATTTAAATTGAGATAGATCTCATGAATCTAGAACCTGTGCCCTCAATGCTGTAACCCTGACCCTTGATGGATCCAGTGAACACTTGTGGCGCTGACTCATGTGGCTCCCTGGCACTGGTGTGTGTGGGTGAAAGTGTTCAGTACTCAGACAGCCTGGCCCAGGGTGAGGGCTCAGCACACAAAAGCTGAGTCTTTGCTCAGGTGCTCAGGCCTGACTTCCATAAGTGACACATGTAGACAGAAGGAACTGGGAGGGGAAGGAGAAAGGCAGCGTGTGTGAGCCTGCCCCGAAAGTCACTTCCTCTATCCTCTGAGGCTAATCTGGGAAAGGACCAGCCCTCTGCAGGGGTTAGATAGATCAGGCCCGGGGTGTGTAAGGCTTGCAAGAGTCCACACCCAACTGGATTGACTACCCACAGAAGACCTTCCCGGAAGGGCCTAGCCTCTTGTGGGCTGGGGAGACATGTCATGGAGATTAAGGCACCTTAGGGATGTCTCTGGAAAGCAGCCAACAAACCCGGAGCTGTTGTCACTACAAACCCAGCTGGGAGCTCAGATGGCTCATCCTACACATGTGACACACAGTGGCAGGGGGTAAGCTCTGGGGCCCATGGGCCACTCCAGCTGCCTGATCCCTTGCTGGTTCCAGAGGGCTCTGTTCTCCCACTTCCAGCCTAGGTTCCTCTCCTCTCACCAGCCCTGGCCCAGCATCCCCCAACCTGCTGCAGGTACCCCGAGGTCTCCCACTAAATGACCCCTCTCTGGGAAGCCTTCTTGCACCCTCCTCCCCAGATAGAGATTGCCCTCTTTTATGGGCCCTGGGGAATCGTCAGTCATTAATCCTTAGCAGGCCAGGTGCCCTGGTCTCTCCCACTGCACTCCTGCACAGGGTGGCAGGCCAGGGAGCCCAGCTTCTTGCTGAGCATCTGCTCTTGTGGTTTGTGACTGGGCCTCACTTTTTTTATTTTTTGGGGGGGTCCTCACTTTTGACAGCATTGCTTATCTCTTCTGCCCATACATACACATGTCTGCAGCTTCAACGTATGTTGCCCATCAGTGTTGGCTGCTCTGAAGGACAGCCCCTTGCTCCCTGGGGTGCCCCCAACACCCAACTACCAATATACCCTCCAGCTTTGGGGATTCTCCATCGAGGGGTTTTCAAATGACATGGTGACACATGTAGACTGGTTTTATTCTCATTGATTATTATCCCAGTGTCAGAACCACTTAATGGGGACCTGGGTCTAATCCCAGGCTGGAGACTGTGGAAAGGCCTGTTAGTGGAGGAAAGAAAGGGTCTGGATTCAGGGTAGTCAGGGCACATCTGACCTGCCACGTTAGTAACAGTGAAGAACATTCTAGGCAGAGGGAATACCATAGGCAACGTGTGGAAGGCTGGGAAAGGAAGCTGACTTAGAGAATTGGGGTCTTGTAGTTGGTTGTAGAGTTGGTTCTCTCAGACTTGAATCCACCCATCCCCCATTTTTCTCCCCACCCTCCCAGTGACTACAAAGAGTAGAGGCTTCAGAAGGTGGGTCTACTGGACTGAAGCTCCTTAGGAGGCATGTAGCCCATTTCCCTCATTCTCAAAAGGGCAAGACTGAGCCCAGAGAGGGCAAGGCCACAAGCTGATGGACTTGGGCAGAGTCCAAGTGTCTCCTTCTAGTCTCCTGCCTGTGGCTTGGGACCCTGTGCCCCAGCCCCCTCAGGCCTTCCCCAGGAGGCAGCCCCTGCTCACAGCCCACACCCAAGCCTGTCACATCCCCTCCTCCACAGCTGCCACCTGACCGCCCCTAATGGGATTGCAGATTCCTGATGAAACCTATCAGGGTTAATTCCTCTGGTTTTAAAGGTCATGACAGGCCACATTCAACTGTCCAAAGAAAATCCTTCTTTAAAACACTGTGTGATAATGATCCTAACAGCCCTGGCCCCTGTTCAGCACGCTGGAGTTCACCGCTGCTTTTCCAAATACTCTCTGGATAGAATTTTGTACCAGCCCTAAGGAAGTTCATCTCTCTGGGTGAAATGAAATGCCACATCCAGGGTTAACAACTAGTAGCTAGCAGAGCTGGATTTTGAATACAGATCTTCTAGATTCTGTCATCTTTAAAAATAACAGGCATGGAGAGCCCATGGTGGGAGCCAGCCTTAGGCTCAAGGGCCCTGGAGAGGGTACATCCTCCCTCAGCTTTGCAGTGGGTGGTGGCCCGGCTCAAAGTTGAAGTCAGGTCCCTTGAACGGAAAGCTACATTCCTCACAGTGCTCGTGGCCCCATTTACCTGTTCATGGGTGGAAACCAAATTCCATTCTGCCATGTGCTAGCTCCATGGCCGTGGCCAGGAGTCCCAGTCTCCCTTTCAATGACACGAAGGTGGGGATCTGAGGGTAATAAGAATGAGTTCCCATGATTAGTGCAGGTAAAACACCAGAACAGGCCTGGTTTATGTGCTCACTGGCTCCTCCCCCACCTCTGGTTCTTCATGTGTAAGATGGTATATTAATAATTCTTTTTCCTTAGGATTTGTGTTAGGATTAAATATGCTAATATAAGCAGTGTGCTTCTAGAATGACATCTGGTGCCCAGTAAATGTCTAATTAATGTTGGTGATTTCTGGTATCTTTATTTTTCTTTAATATTATTTTAGTTGTAGATGGATACAATATCTTTACTTTTATGTGGTGCTGAGGATCGAACCTAGTGCTTCACACATGCAAGGTGAGCGCCCTACCACTGAGCCACAACCCTAGCCCAATTACTGATATCTTATTAGTTCCCTTTTGGTTCCCTCTGGAATGCAGTGGGGGTAAAAATCAAACCAACCAAGCAGATGTTCCTCTTCTTCCTCTTCCCATGGCTCCGCTGTTCAAGAGGAGCTCTCGGCTTTGAGGCTGAACTCCCCCACCACGTGGCCTGCTCTAATTTCCCAGGCCCTAATCTGCTCCCTTGTTCCTAATGATGCAGCTGGTAATAGGATTGTGGCTTCCCTCTGGGGCGGCCACCCAGGCCATGGCCGTGGGGCCAGCAATTGGTGCTTAGCAATTCCAACTGCCTGCGTGCTGAGGAGCCGGTGTGCAGCCCAGACCCTGTGTCTGTGGCCGGTCTCACATGCATGGAATGGTGCTGTGCTCCGTGCCAGAAGGCCCAGCTCAGCATGGTGCTGGGTGCCTTCCTGGCGCGAGGAAGAGATGTGTGCAGGCGGAATGGACTGCTCATCCTGTCTGTGCTGTCTGTCATCGTGGGCTGTCTCCTTGGCTTCTTTCTGAGGACCCAGCGCCTCTCACCACAGGTCAGCTGCCCAGAACACCTCGGGGTCCCTGTTAGGAGGGGTGTGCAGGCTTGAGGGCTCTGGGGCTTCAGGTGACATGATAGCCAGTGAGTCACTCTTCTGGGAAGGGAAGACACTACATGGTGTTAGAGAAGGAATTATTCTGACATTTATTCAAATAGTAAAGGAAGACTGAATACTATCGTGACAGGTGTCAAGATTTCCCAAGGGGACAGATAACACTCAGCCCCAAATACAACAAGGACAGTTGGGGATTAATAGCCAACCAGGAAAAGAGGGGGCCTCGGGATGGAAATTGCTAAGAGGAGACATCAAAGGTGGGGAAGTCTGCCTGAAGGTAGGCCAGGATGACCAGATACCCAGAGTGGGGAAGGGGGGGATTTTAAGGGTGAGGGATTCTCACCAAGCTGACTTGCCAGGATTTTTGTTAAAACTGTGCTATGCAGATTGAAGAAAAGGCCCAAGGACAAGGTCTCAGTAAATAGAGGGTCCAGAGGGACCTGTCTACAGTTTGGTCAAAGAGAGAGTTGTGGTCAAGGGGCTCCTGGAAGAGTCCTGATAAAATTCCTCTTCCTCTAACTCACTGATACTAATACTGTCTTTACAACTAGGGATCCAGGCATCAGATTTTGTCTTCCATTAAAAGGTAAATGCCAGCTGGATGCAGTGGCACACCCATGTAGTGGTGACCCAGGAGGCTGAGGCAAGAGGATCTCAAGTTCAAGTTCAGGCTCAGCAACTTAGTGAGATGTTTTGTCAAAAAAATGAAAAGGGCTGGGGATGTAGCTCAGTGGTAAAGCAACTTTGGGTTCAATCCTCAG
This sequence comes from Geosciurus inauris, assembly GCA_004024805.1. Classification (NCBI taxonomy): domain Eukaryota; kingdom Metazoa; phylum Chordata; class Mammalia; order Rodentia; family Sciuridae; genus Geosciurus; species Geosciurus inauris. The sequence goes on from PVHX01002712.1 coordinate 61,192, forward strand.
TACAAAAAAAGAAAGAAAGAAAGAAAAAAAATGCCCCCTCTCCAGGAACTGGGCCATTGTCATTAGAACGACCCGGTCAACCTCAAGAAGTTGTAACCGAAAGCTTGATCCCTGTCCCCAATGCCATTCACTGCCAATTTAATAATGAGGACACAGTTTTGAGAAAAAGAAAAAAGCTTTATTGCTTTGCTAGCAAAGGAGAAACACAGGGGACTCCTGTCCCAAAGGCTGTGACTCTCAGGATCAGGAGGGACAGAGAGGGTTTTAAAGGGACTTGAAGGGTTATATTCCAGGTGTGCTCTGGTAGGGGGTCCCAGAGCGCCCTGGTGGCATGTTAGGATTCACTTGTTAATTTGGGAGATATTCACTTCCCAGATCCTCAGCAGGCATTTCCTTCCTATAGTGAGTGTGTTCAAGGGCAATTAACTAGGGAAAGAAAAGACAACACTGTCTCCCTAATCTTGTTAGGGAGGGGGAGAGGGGAGAAGAGAGAAAAAACATTTTTTAAAAAAATAAACCTTAAAGCACTGAGGGCTATATTCAGAAGGTGAAGAAACCACTGTTCAAAGTGACTTAAGGAAAGCCATGCACTCTGGAGATGGAGAAACCTGAACTTTGACTCTGCTAATAAATGGCTGGGCAAAATCCTCTCCCCTCTTGGGACTGGGGTTGTAGCTCAGTGGTGGAGAGCTTGCCCAGCACATGGGAGGCACTGGGTTTGATCCTCAGCACCACATAAAAATAAATAAATAAAATGAAGGTATTGTGTCTACATACAACTAAAAAAAATATTTAAATTCTTTCCTCTATGTCCTGATTCCCTATTTGTAAATGGAATGAGGCAGTCTATATCTTCTAGAACTGAATTATTGTGAAGAGAGAACAGGATTCACCAGCAACCAGCATATAGAAAGTGCCTGCTAAAGTTTACCTCACCTTCCCTCCCTCCTCTCTACCTGTCAAAGTCCTGCCTATATCAGGAACCACCCCACATTCTGTATCTTCTAAGAAGTCTTCTAGAACTGTCTATAGTACAGTCCATTCTGGGATCACACCTTGCAGCCTTGTCCTCTGCAGGCCAGCTGCTGGTTGCCTGCTCAGAGCAGTCAGTGTCTGTGTCCCCCACCAGACTGTAAATAACTGAACAACTCAGGGGTTCTCTGTAACCAAAATGTGAGCCACGGCTCAGTGTTAGGCACAGGGAGTCAAGGTTTTCTCAGTGCTAATCCAGCGATGGCACAATTGGCAATCTGCTCTCTTTGATTTTCCCAGCAACAAATACATATTTCCTGAAGGAAGATCATTTTGTGAAAACAAATTGGAATGCCTATTATTAAAAGCCAAACCCATTCGGGGCCTCTTATGCCAGAACTGCCTTCCCCATCTGTTTGGACATGCAAATGTGTTCCGGTCTGTATTAACCTGCCAGATAAACTGAAGGAAGGATGTGGAGTCTTAGAACAATTATTTGGCAGGAATTGGCTTTCTTAGCATCTTACTTTGAAATCCGGGATTTCTCTGTTTGATCTCTTTGCCTATGACTCAGAAACTAAACCCGTCTAATTTTGTAAGCTTATGCAACAGGCAAAAATCATAAACAATTTAGAACATGGTAGAATGTTCTATTTGTGAAAAGAAACTTACAAAATTATATGACTTTTATCTTTGGATATGAATAGCTTGTTAAAAAAATATAGACTTTTTTTTTTGAGACTTCCAGTTAAACCAGTTAATGGGGATTACAATTACATCCATTTTCCTCTCCTTCCTGGAAAGCCACTAAAATGATATTAATGGAATTTTTAGAGGATATGAACCACCCAAAACAAAGGGGATATATAAAAGGATATAGCTGAGAAAGAAAGTGGAGAGATTGTATCAAATTAGGAGATGTGGGAAGAGAATGGAGTTGAATAATCTCATTTAGTAAAGCACAGAAAGCTAACATCTTAATGTCTATAGAAGTGGAGACCAAGCAGCTTGTCCTGCAGAACTCCAGAAGTGCTCTGGACTTGAAGGTGCCCAGGTGAGGCATGGAGTTGAAAGCAGGGACATTGGCTGGAATTTTGTAATCAGAGTAATGAGACCCCAAAGGCCCATGGTGGGCCAGAAAGTTCATGGTGGCCAGAGGACTCTCCATCCTCTTGTCTCTACCTCCTGCCTGATCAAGGAACCAGAGAAGCTTGACTTAGGGACAATGGTGAGGCACAGGCTGCAAACTAATTAGCAGACACCTGTACTGGATTTCTGACCACAGTCTCCTTCCACAAAGGTAGGAAGAGAACTCACTGAAGCCTCAGAGCAAAGATCTCCAAATCCTTCTAGAAAGGAGTTTCCTCTACCATTCTACTCACCCCCAGTAAAAAAGCCAGGTTGCACCCATCACCCGGCCCCCCAAGGGCCAATCAGTGGACCATACCCTGACAAGCCCCGCTCACATACACCAGGGTTCAGTGCTTTACTCTTAATGTGAGCAGAAAGCCAAAGTCACCAGAAATTTAAGGAAAGCTGAAAATGTAACAGAAACTAAACAAAGAGAAAAAAAATCTTTTTTTCAAAAAAGAAGCAAAGACAATGCAGGGAGTAGAAGACAACTTTTGAAATCTTTTCTTAAGATCTTTGTTGAGGGGCTGGGGTTGTGGCTCAGTGGTAGAGCGCTTGCCTAGCATGTGTGAGGCACTGGGTTCGATTCTCAGCACCACATATAAATAAAATAAAGATCTATCAACAACTACAAAAAAAATTAGGGAAAAAAAAAAGATCTTTGTTGACCTGAGAAAAGATATAGTTACCATAAAACAGAACAGAACATGGGGGCTGGGATGTATATGGTAGAGTATATGACTAGCACACATGCCCTGGGTTCAACCCCCCACACCACAGAAACAAATAGGCAGACAGCAGAATGGGATGCTAAAAAGAAGGAACAATCCATCAGAGAATAAGGAAGAGCTTTTGGAAATCAAAAAATAGAAGAACCAAGATAAAAATGTTAATAGTTGGGATGCCGTTGTAAAAATCTCCCAGAATGTAAAGCAAAGAGGAAAATATAGAAAGAAAATAGAAGAAAAATGGAATGCCCAACATCCAACTATCTAATGCCAATTTTAAAGAGTTAACAGAAAAAATGGAGGAAAGAAAAAAAATTGCAGAGAACTGCAAGTTTCTCAGTGTTAAGCATAGCACAAGAAAGAGAAGAAAATTCCATCATATACTAGGGCACGCTACCATGAAATTACTGTAAAGTGAAGATAAACAGATAATCCTTAAACAGTTCCAAGGGAATAACAACAGGTCTCATGTAAGGAACAGGAGACATAGGAATGGCTTTGAACATCTTAAGCAACACTGGAAGCTAAAGACAAAGGTGAAACTGGGAGGAGAAATTATTTTCAGCTGAGAACCTTACCAATGACCAGACTGCATGTAAGGATTCAGAAGTTTCCCTTCCTCTCACCCTTTCTCAGGAGCTACCAAAGGAGATGTTCCATCAAAACAAGAAAATAAACTAAGAAAACAAGGGACCAAGGAAACAGGAATCTCATGCAGGATAAAGTCCCAGAATGATAGCCAGAAGAGGCCCATGACAGCCTCCGGGCCTAGAGAGCAGGCTATCCAAACTGGAACAGGAAGATGGAGAGCTGTTGGAGGGGTAAAAGAAACTGAGGTACCTGCGTGCATAGAAAATGCTATTATTAGACATTTTAATAGACAAGTTCAAACATTTAGAAGAAATTAATGAGTGGTTCATAGAAAACAAAGCAAACGAAAAATCAGTCAATTATTAACTTCAAGGGGGAAATTAAAGGCTGTACAGATGAGAAGGCCAGGCTGGAGCACATTACCTGGCTCAGCAGTGAACATATTTGATGGTCAAAAGTTTGTAAACCTTGACTACTGATAGACCCGAAAATTGTCATATGTATCATGGTGAAATGTGAAGAGGAACAGGGCAGGAATGAAGTCCTCATCGATTATGGCAGGGAAGTTTATAGATGTCAAGACTGATAACATAAGAAATAGCATCGTAACCACATCAGCTAGAAATAGTCATACTAGGGGAAACAGAGAAGTTGAAGGTGTTCCCCCTGGGAAGTTGAGGGATGGAGATAGGGGAGGAAGAGGCTACCTTTTAATCATTAGAGCACTATTCAATTTACAGAAAAAAAAATGCATATATAGGTTACAATTAATTTAAAATATATAAAAGTGATGAGTATACTTCTTTAAAAAGCCAATTTTTTAGATGCATTGGAAATAAAGAATGGAACTAGGAGAACTGATTCTCTGTTCTGCTCTGTCACTCTATGAACAAGTCATCTCCCTCTTCTGGTTCAGTTTCCTCCTCTACAGAATGAGTGTGCTGGACGAGATCTTTAAAGCCCCTCAGAGCACCCAAATCCTATGATTTTAGGCTTTTAAAAGCATCAGACCATTAACAGATGCTTATGTTTGGCACTGGTGTTTTAGAAATGGTTGCAAGCATAAAAATGTCACTTGGATGGTGTTTGAAAGTCCACTTGTCTGCCTCACCCACATCCTCACCCTTTGGAGAAAAGGGCCCCAAGCCAGGGTTGCCAGAAATAGCAAAACTGAATTAAATTTAAACCTGAGAAACAGCAAACCCAGTTAAGTTATATTTTTAGAGACTAAATCATGTTTTACAACAAGTAAAGAATGGATTATTATCTCAAAGTCAAATTTAACTGGGCTTGGTGGTCCCTTCTGCATCTGCTTCAGGGATCTGCTCCTGTGACCTGTCATCAGGAGACAGCTAATGGGGCAAGGATTTAGCACCCTGGAAAGATCTGGGGATAGGCCTGAGCCAGCAGCTGATGAAGGGGCAGACCCAAGAACTCTGCCCAGTGGGGATCTTTGATGCTGATTGGTGTCACACCTTCCAACCAAGTCCTCTCTCAGCATTTAGAGAGGAAAGGGTAGAGAATGGACCAGCACAAGTGGAGAAACTTTCTCTCAAGAGGGCAGTGTTCTGCTTTTAAGTCATTCTTCTTGTAAACTAGACTGGGGACTTGGGCAGGAACCATTCCTAATTCATTTTAGGGTCCCAGTGTGATGCTCAGCACAGAGTGGGTTGCAGGAACAATGCTCGGCCCTGCCCTCTTGCCACTTACATCTGCTATGGGACATGGATTCTACACTGTGGATCTAACAGGCTGGTAAATGGAGCCGATGGGGAGAGCTGTTATTTACTGGGAGTACTGAACACTTGCTCATCCAGGTGCAGTGCTAAGTGCTTATGCACATTCTCTCATTCGAACCTCCTAATAACCCTCTGAGGTAATTATCATCCTCATGCTACATGGGGAAACTTGGGTGGGGTCACCTGCTTAAGGTCACACAACTAGTTATGAAGGGAAGTTGCTGGAATTGGAACCCAGGTCTGTTGGCTCCGAAGCCCACTTTTTCTCCCTGGATTCTGCTGCCCTTATGCTAGACAGGAGGGTACAGATGTGATAGTGCTTTGCAGATAGCAAAGAACTGAGTGACTGAGAAGTCTGTGCCACCTGCTGTAACCCCAGCTCTTGCTGTGTTTTCAGGAAATTAGTTACTTCCAGTTCCCTGGAGAGCTCTTGATGAGGATGTTGAAGATGCTGATCCTACCACTGGTGGTCTCCAGGTGAGAAGCGGGCAGGTGGGTTATGGGGAGGTGTCTCTGTCCCCTGAGGACAGCTTACTGGTTCCCCTGTTGTTGAGGAGTGAGCCAGCTCCTCTGCCCTCTCCTTGTAAGGTTGAGATAATGCTCCCAGGCCAGGGAGCATGTGCTCAATTGTACCTTGTGCTCCCTACCAGGAGGCTCTTACAGGCAGCGTTCAGATCTCTGGATTCAGCCTTCTAAATTCTGCTGAAATGCCACCTCCTTAGGACTCCTTCTCTGACTCCTCATCCTGCTCTGAAAATATTGTCTCCTCTTTGTGCATCCTTGGAGTCATTCGTGGAGCTGGTGAATTTGTCAAAGTCATCAGTGACCTCCATGTTGCTAAGTCCAAAGGACAATCTCAGTTCTTGTTCTACATGACCTCTCCATCAGAGGTTCATACTGTTGGTCCCTCTTACCCTCCTGGAATACTCTGCCAGTGGCCTTACCCTCCCCTGGCTTGTGCCCTTCAGTTTCTCTACTTCTGCACAGCTGCTGCCCCTTGCAGCCTCTCAGGCCTTTCCTGCTCTAACCTTGTGGCTTTAATACACCACCCATGACCCAGTGCTCTTAGGTGCAGGAATGTGAGCTCTCCACTTGATTAACATATTTGACATCTCCACGTGGATGTTTCACAGGCATTTCAAGTTCAGTGTCACCAACTTGAGATTTTACCCTGCAAACCAGTTCCTTCTGATTTCTGCTGTCAGTAAACGCAGCTCCCTGTGCCCAGGCCCTTGGTTCACCCCTTTCCTCACCCCGCAGTCAGGCAGCAGCAACTTCAGCACAGCTCATCCCTCCCCGCAGGTCCAGGGCTCCCTCTTCCATGTCCTGACTCCACGGCAATCTCACGTCGGTTCTTGTCCACACCCCACCCCACCTGTTCTCCACCCCGTGGCAGAATGAACTCACGGAAAGCAGGATGGGTTCTGCCAGTCATTTACCGTCAGTAGTGGTAATTTAAAATAAACTCTAAAATCATTTACCTGGGCTAGGAAGCCCCAGTGGTCTGCCACCTTCTATCCACCCCCATTTCATGTCACAATCACTCCAGTTCTGAGGGCCTCAGTCCCCTAGGCAGACCAGACCCTTCCCCAGCTCAGGACCTCCCTCTCCCACCTGGGACATGCTTCCCCAGTATCTCACACCTCTTCCTCCTCCTCTTTCTGTAGACCTCAACTTACATGTTACCGTCTTACAAAGGCACTCCCTGCCTGTCCCCTGCACACTGCCTTGCCCTCCCTTGCTCTGTCCTGTTCTTTCTCCCCAAGGCATTCACTGTCTTGTCATTCTGTACGTATTCATTTTCTCTTTATTTTCCACTGGGCGGTCAAGTACTCAGTACGTCATCAGTACTCTGTTGACGTTCAGTTCTGGGTTGTCAACATCTAGCCAAGTGCCTGGCACATAGCATTTCATTTATACTACTCGAATGAGCTAATGAATGAACTGACAATCATGTACTGTGCTTCTCGAGTACTTGTCCCTGTGGTGGGTACTGCAGATACAGAGATGACCAGGCACTTGTATGACCTCAAGGAACTCACAGGCTGTGGAGGAGACTGGTGAGAAAGGAGGGAGCCCAGGACTCCCACAAGGCTGTGTTGCGCCCCTTTACTATTGACTCTCCCTGCTGCCTGGGCATTTTGTCCTACTTGGAAGACACCACAAAGACAGAGAGTAGACTCTGCAGTCAGACTGGAGTTCCTGTCTTGCTCTGCCATTTTATAGCTATGTGCCTTGGTGCAAGTCCTTTAGTTTCAGGGACAAAAAGCCTGTTTAGAAGTCCAAGGCCTGGATGCTCGACCTGCCCCCCCACTGTTGTGTGATCTGGACTGAGGCACTGGCTCCAGGCTCCTGTGCTCCCCATGACTAAGGGCAGGTCCAGCTCCCCCAAGCTCTGGCTCTCATGCCGGGTCCCACTCTACAGGGCTGGAGTGCTTTCTCTTGGCTGGAACAGGAATGTGGTATTAACTTGAGAAAAGCCAGTGTATTCATACATTTCATTTGTTTATTATACAGTTTGGACTGGTGCAGAGCAACCGTGTCACTGAGAAATGGAAGTGCTCTAACATTTTCCAACCAAGGGAGAATGAAACCTTCGTGGGGGAAGAATGACGCATTTCTGGGCCTCAAACCTCTCATCCCTGAACCTCCTTCCTTGGTTCTCAAATGGGTCTATAACCCATCATTCATCCACTACTGTTTCCTGAGTTTCATTCCTGCTGGCCCAGGGCTGGGTGTCCCTGCTCCCAAAGAATACCCACTCCAGTGTGGCTATCACTCAGGGCATGACAATCTCCAGAGCCCCTTTGACAAATTCGAGTCAGACCTCACCCTGGGCTTACTGCACCAGAACTGCCAAAGGGCCCAAGCAGGGGTGTGTTTTTAAAGCCCCACAAGTATTATGATGGTTAAAAAAAAGAAAAAAACAGATTGTCTTGGCGTCTGTCCTCTGGCTGGGTAGCTAGAGTCCAGCATAAGGGCAACTACTCTTCCATCCCCAGGATCTCCACACTGCCCCAGGAGTCAGGGAGGGTCTACATTCAGGCTCATTTGCTTCTGGTTCCAACAAGTGCCAAGTCTGGGTTCAAAGACTGGCATCCGTGTCTGCTCCCATCTCATCTCAGACGAGCCTCTGCCTCCGCACTACACCTAGCCCTGGAGACAGACCACCACTTCATCTGCCCCTAAGCTTTTGTGTGTGCACACTGTCACTCATGCTGAGGCCCTGCCTACAATGCCCTCTCTTCTCTTTATTTAGTTCTAAGTCTCACCCTGTATTCATGACCTGCTTATTAGCTCAAGTTTCTATCTGTGAAATCCTCCCACCCAGCTGCTCATTTGTTTAACCTTTGATGACAGCCTCTGTCCATCTCTGACGATACTTGTAACCCTGGATGTGCCCAGTGTTGTTAGGTAAATGCATCTGTAGTCATAGTTTGTGGACTTCATTATGGGGTACAGGCATCATTTGGGGGTAGTGCCATCTATTTGAGTAAACAAATTAGCATTCCTACCTGGAGTAACCACTCTTCTCACTGAACAAAAAGTGGCCCTCCCAAGGGCAAGGCCCAATTGGCATGACCCCCTCTGGTAGGGTGGTGTGTGATGCTGGGAGGGGATCAGGTTCTCCCCACCTTGCTTTCACACTGACCTCTTTTTGGTGGTCAGAATGACCACCAGATGTAAAAAGATGACGAGATGAAAAGAGCTATGGCAGTAGCGGTGAGGTTGATGGGAGGAATGGTTTTGCCTCGGAGCACCTCACTATCTGGTAGAGAGACCATCACAGAGACTGTTCCAGAGAAGAGACAGGAGGTCCTGGGGAGGGTTGGAGCCCAGCTCAGTCACTCTTCCCATAATCCAGCATCTTCTAACTCTTGAGCCTCTTTCTAAAATCTATTCCAACCCAGCCCCTTGCCTAAGCCCCTCAGGGTCCAGGAGGATGCCACCTATGCCTGGCCAGCCTTGGCTGCATAGGCACAAGGAGGGAGGGGACCAGGCAGCACAGGCAGGGCTCCAAGGACCTGCAGAAGGTCCAGGACAAGAACAGGAGCTCTGTTCTCATCACTAGATGTGCCAATTTAACCAAGTCTCTGAGTACCTGAGCCTCAGTGTCATCTGTAAAATAGGAGGGTCACCTTCTTCCCACATGAGAAGGTGACATACCTGAAGACCCAGCATAGTTCTGAGGATATTATGGATGCTACAGATTTGTTTTTCTAATTCCTTAAAGCTTCTCCAAGGCCCAGGTGATTCATGAAAAGTTGACACCTCTTCTGGGAAGTCCCCTCAACTGAGCCTCAAGTGGTGTTTCCTCAACACCTATACAGACCTGCATGTAGCACCTCTATCACGTACACCATGTGCCTGGTGCCCTTTTGCAGAGGCATGGACACCTTCTCTCCCCTCTCACCATGACGTGCTCACCTGCTGCCCAGGGCAATCCCCCGAAGCCTCTTCCTTTCCCATGAACTCAGTGTTCACTGTATCTTGCCTTTGGCCCTCACACTCCTATAACCCAGCAGCCTCCCTTTTCCCTCCCCAGTCACGTGGACATCACTCGCTCATAAGGTTCTCGTGAAGTTAACCTCCCTGGGTTGCGAGAGAGCACAGTTAGGATCACAGGCCGTCAGCCTTCTCCTGGCTATGTAACATTACCACAGACTTGATGGGAAACAAACCTCATCCATTATCTAGTGGTTTTTGTGGGTCAGAAGCCCACGTCCCTTTTCAGTGTCTCACAAGGTCTCAGCCAAGGTGTCAGCTGGCCTTTGTTCTCCTCTGGAGGCACTGCCATGGAAGAACCCACTTCCAAATTCCTTGAGGTTGCAGGCACAGTCATTTCCTTGTGGCTTCTTAATGGCTGCCAGCTGGAGGTCACTCTGGGTTCCTAGAGGCCACCTGCATTTTCCAACTGCCGGCTCTTCACAAACTTCACAAGCAGTTTGTAGCATGGTCCCACACTTCCTCAGGGCTGGGAAGGCTCTCACTCTCCAGTCGTCTTAGACCAAGTCTTATATAATATGATCATATGAATGACATCCCATCATAGCCCATTAAAAGCAAGTCCCAGACCTGCCCACACTTAGGAAGAGAACTATACTGGGCATAGGCTCTTGGAGGTCTCCTTATGGTATATCTACCTCTTTCTCTCCCTTCATCTTCCTTCTCTCTAATTCTGCCCCCAGACAAGCCAGAAATTCTGCCTTTGTGTTCCAAAGTCACTTCTGCTCTGTCCCTGGATTGCAAAGTTGTGTTGGGGGAAGCTGCTGCTCAGCTTCTGGTCCAGGTGGCTTGTCCAGAAATTTCTCAATAAGCACAGCTCCCTTACCATAGAAAGAACTCTGAAAAATACACTTTATCTCTTTCATCTGATTTCTCATTATCTAGCCTAGGGATTAGGAGGTGCCTAATAAGTGTTTATTAAATGAATAAAGAGCAGGAGGAGCACAGTTGGAACAGAGTTCAGGGAAGTTTTCTGTCCAACATTTGAACCCATGTGAAATGGTTAGCAGTCGTCTTTTAAAAATTGTTTTTGTGCATTTAAAGATGTGTTTGTACTTTCAAAAATCTTATAAACAAATTACAAACATTTTGGATAACAGAGAAAAAATGATCCTATCATTCCACAATGCACATTCTGCCACTTGCATTATTATTACTTTTAATTTTTAAAAATGTTTGTTCTCATTCTTAGTAGTGAGTTCACAGATCCAGGGTGTCCTTGATGATTAGTTCAGAGGCTCAACCTTGCCTGGTCCCCAGAGCTGGTCAGCCAGTTCTCTGTTGCTGGCAAGAGATGACCAAATAAACCAAATGCTAATTTATTCATTCACTTGCCAAAGGGGACAGATACATCCAACTCTGGCCAGAGCATTCTCCCTGTAGGCTCACCACGTGGGAATGCTCTGGTTAGATGTTTTTGTTTTTAATTTTTTAATATATATTTTTAGTTGTCAATAGGCCTTTATTTTATTCATTTATTTATATGTGGTGCTGAGAATCGAACCCAGTGCCTCATACATACCTGGCGAGCGCTCTACCCCTGAGCCACAACCCCAACCCCCAGGTTAGATCTGTTTGCTGGTGGGACATTTCATTATTTAATTGTACAACCAGTGTGACTCCAGGTTGGTCATGCTCTGTTCTTGTCTGAGGCCCTGATCTCATCATATGTGTATTTATGTGAATTCAGTTACATGTGCTCTGAAAAAGAGAGAAAATCATTTCAGTGAGGCAGAAGACTCCTTCATATGGAGGCTGTGTCCAGATGGAATGGACCTGTCAGGGAAGGTCGGCTTTGCCCTCTGCCTGTCTCAAGGGGACTCCAGCTCTGTGCTCCTAGATCATACCCTCCAGGTACAAGCAGTTCCCAGCTCCCCTGGGGATTCTGGAGAGAAGTACATTTTTAGCTGGTAGCCTCTAAATGTAGTCTAACACTTCATCTAGTGTTCACCCTAATGAGAGAGCAGCCATTCCAAGGCTGAGAGGAGAAGTATCTGGAGAGCACTCTGACACTATCCCTCCTGACCGTCACCGGCAGCTCCAGGTATCCTCAAAGGCAAGTTTAATTATGTTTGGTTATTGCCTTGTTTACTGGCTGGAAAACCAAATATGCCTGGTACGATCCAACTCCTCAGTACAAACAGGAAACACGGTGTCTTGCTCTTGAGGCTTCTACCACGTTGGCTAAGGTCAGTTGATTTCATTCAGGGAAGCTTCCTTCCAATGCCCAGTAGCTAAGAGAAGTGGCTGCCCTGCCACCCTGTGGCTCTGGTTCCTTCTGCACAGCGTCACTGTGGATCACAGGTCTTGTAGGGCTGGCAGGAGTCTTCACATAGCTCCTCTCAGATGCGCGTCCCTGTTCAGACCACAGGGACTCCTGCTCTTTGGTCCTAGATCACACCCACACACTTCATCATTGTTTATCAAGGCACCCCAGACATGCCCTGAGATTAGCTCCCTGGGAGTTGAGACCCAACCCCCTTTCCATCCTGTGGGTTCACTCTGAGGGCCTTTTATGCCAACAGGCCTTGGTCTTGGGTGCTCTGGTAGACTGGCAACACTAACTTCAAACCACAGGGAGCAGGGATTGGGCCTTGACCTAATGTCTCTTAGAAGGCCCCTGAGTCTCTTGTATATTGTTATACCTTTCCATTATTTGGCAGATCTGTCACAAAAGGGTCTCTCTTCTCTTGGACACTGTGTGCCTTCTCACCTTACATCTACCATTTGAGAGATTCTTCTCAAAATGAAATTGGCTATAAGGACTTGTCATCTCTATACTTCTAAGCATAGAAACCTTGGATAAAATTCAGAAAATTCTGCCAAATGTGACACTGGCAAAGGAATGGATAGTCTGATGGATAGCACGAGTCACACTGCCGTCGTGTCCTAAAGTCAGGGGTCCTCTCCATGGGGGTGCTTAGATGGGCACCAAGTGGTTTGCTCCCAGCTGTCTTCTCTGTACCTCCACACTGATCCCATGTTCATCACACCTTCTGCATCTAGAAAAGTCTAGTCTTTGGGATGGAGGAGCCTTCTTTTCCCAGTCCCTTCCAATAAGGACACTGCCCAGGACTTAAATTCCTTTTGCTTTTAATTTGTAGACTAACCCTCTCCCCAAATATCTATAATTTTCTGTTCCTTTAAGTTCTTGGAGACTACCTTACTGTTAACTTCCACAAAAATAAATCTGCCTCCTGCTGTTTTTGGTTTTCATTCAACATGTCATAAGACTTTCCACACTGCACCCTTGCCTTGGGAATCCTATTTTACTGTTCCACTCAGGGCTGGAGCAGAGTTTGCAAAGCCTTTTTCCCCTCACTAGATACTTGGGGTACTGCTAGAGAGACGGCTGGGGCATCACTGTACCCCAGGCCTCTGGAATTACCTCAGGTTCTGTTATTTACAACACTTCCAGCCTTCACCATAAAACAGACACAATATCATCTGCAAATTTACAAGGCAGGGCTTAACAGGTGGTGTGCGTGTCTGTGTGTGTGTGTGTTCATGTCCCATTATGACCCCTCTGGGGCTGGGTATTATGTCTAAACTTTAGAATTCAACTGAGCCTTGTTTTCACACATCCCCAGACAAGAGCGACACAAGGAACCAGGGGTGGTGAAACCAGCATCTGGATCCAGCTAGAGCCTCCAATTCTCCACTAGCTTTTTGCCAAACCCTCCTCTTCCCTCGTTCTTCAATTTCTTAAACCAGGCATCGTTCAAGCAAAACTGAATCCATGTGTTTATGATTCACTGAGGCCGAGCATGGCAATGTTTTATAAGCTCCACATCACGGCAAAGAAATCCAAGTGTGTGTGTGGGTTTGTGTGGGAGTCTGTGATATGTCTGTACACGTGTGTATGGGCTGTGTGTTCCTCTCTGTGTGTGTGTGTGTTTCTTCCTATTTCTTGTAGAATTTTAAAAATTTTTAAAACTTACTTGTCTTAGAGTCAGGAAATCATGTTTGGCAAAAGAATTTTTCCCTCTCTCTTCTCCCCCTTGCTACGGAACTCTAGTTTGGCAGAAAACTCCCAAACACCCACGTTCTGACTTCTTGGAGATGGTCCTGGGCCAAGCAGCCGCTGAAGTCTGGTCTGGAAGCCAGGGTGCAGGGGCAGCTGCCCTGGGTTTCCCAGGACAGGCTGTGGGTAGAGGGAAGCAGGAGCTGTGGGCAGCCAGGGGGCCAAATTTGGTGTAGCCTGTGCTTCCGAACTCTGCTCTCAAGTCATGGGCAGCCGTTCCTAGCAGAGCTCTGTGGAGCCTTCTGATGGGAACCCTAGGGAGCTGTCGTTGGCCCTCTGGCCCAGTCAGCTGAGAACCTTACTCATCAAAAGGGAAACATGGCCCAGCTGTGGGCTGTGGGTGGGTCAGACCTTCAGTCTGGTGACTCTGAAAATCTCCAGCAGTCCCAGATGCCTATGTCCTTTCCCCCTTCCAGTTAGAGATCTCCTCTTCCTCTGAGGATCCATTCACAGTCACCTCTGGGGTGCCTGGCCCAGCTCCCTGGTGAACCAGCTCCTGCTCTGGTCTCTCTCAGTCACAGCTACCACCAGAGCATTGTGTTGTCCAGTTGCAGGTTTCACCAGCCACTGGATGGAGCTCCCAAGGACCACAAACCCACCTCATTTATTTCCAGGACCCCAAGGCACCCACAGCAGGGGATCGTCACGGGTGGGGTTAGAATATGTGCCAGGGTCTGGGGAAATGGGTGGGATTTTGAAACAACTTCCTGCTGCCCTTCTGTGGAGAACCACTGCCCTGGGGAGAACTTCATTCATGCAGGCCCTGCCTGAGCAGGTAGAGCAACACTAGGCACCCTGCTGGTGAAGGGAAGGGCAGAGAGCTGTGTTCCCATGTGCACAGGCCTGACCTTCCCTTCCCTTGAGAGTGGCTTCCCTGACCATGGCCTGGTGGTGACCAACCTGACAGGTGGGCCTAGGAAATCCCTACTCATGGTGGACAACAGTGTGGTGGTCATCTTTAGAGACACTATCTGATATTTTTTGCTACATGGGAGAGAAAGGGGTAGGACATCAGCTCACACAGTGGGGAACTGGATCTGACCCTTCATGGCAGGAAATGGCTAAGAATGATTGGTGGTCAGACATGAGCTCTGTGAGGGCTACAGCTGAGGCCGCCCTGGCTTGTGTTAGGTTCAAGTTTGTCAGTTGCACAAGTCCAAGTGGAGCTTCCCCTGGGTGCCTGGGGGCCTGGGAAGGAGGGAATTTCAGAGGGCAGCAAGGATGCCAGGGCAGTAGTGCCCCCACCCACTCTGCCACCTTCCCTCCCTGGAATCACCACAAGTAGAGCCCAGAGGCATGGCCTGTGTGGCTGCAGAGGGCTGCTGGGCCCAGTGGGGGCTCTCTCCTCACTGGAGGCGGAGTTCATCCTGGCACCAGGCAGGATTTTTTAGTAAGCTTAACCAACCCAGGGCTGACTCTGGAGGTAGTGGGCCCTTTGTCCTCTGAGGTGTATATGCAGAGGTGGTAGAGAAATTTCTGCCTTCAGAGGGGTGTGCCAGGACCGGATGGCCCAAATTTTAGCCAGCTGGAGTCAGGGCATCCTGCCTCAAGTCTTCGAAGGATTTGGCTTGGTGGAGGGGTGTGGCAGTGTCATCTGGGAAGTGTAAGTCCGTGTTAACGTGGCACTTGCTGTCAGCCGCTGGGCCTGACGTCTGCTCAAGGCAAAGAAGTAACCCAAGATGCTTGGAAAGGCTGAGGGGACCCTTCTCGCCCAGAGATACCCTCCCACACCCCAGATGCTTCCTCGCTTATTGGGTGGACTCTCTGCAGGAGTGTCCCAGGGGCCAGTGTGGGAAAGCCTCTGTGACTAGGCCAGCTAAGGTCAGAACCCAGGGACTTGGTTCAGGAGCTCAGGCTCCTCCCTGTCCCTCAGGTCTCCCAGAGGCCTGGATGTGCTAGCAGACCAGGGTACTTGTGTACTCACTGTGGCTTTAGCAAGCTGTTTGCATACCTCCAGTGACTGGGACTTCACTCCTCCTCAAAGCAGCTTGTTCCAGGGCAGGACAACTCTGCTGGACAGTCACTCTTGGTGCTGAGCCAAGGTCCCCAAGGCTCTCCCATCATTCCCAGTGCCCCCAGTCTCCTGCACTCTACCCCTTAGTGCTGTCCCCAGCAGCTCCCCGCAGGCCTGTGTCTTTGTCATCTGCTGCCTACCCCAGCCACCCACTGTGGGACACAGCCCCCTTCCCTGTCCCTTTCCTAGAAGGTCACAATCTCAGAGTAGGCCCATGGCATCCTTGGTGGGTCCCCACAGGCTGAGGACCCATTAGCCCTTTGGTGGCTCAACATGCCAGGTGGCTCACCAGGCCAGCAGCAAACAAAACCCCACCATCCCATCTTCATGTGCCACTCTTGTGGCTCAGGCCGCCCCTCCTGTCCCGTGTTTGTGTTCTCCAGGCTGTCGAAACAGAGTCCAGCCCAGCATGTCTGTGTTCAGTTGCATCGTGTCAGAATTGGCCTGTGGTCCCAGCCTGCTGGCGTTTCTCATCTGACACATGAGCTGCTCCTCCCAGCTTCCTGTACTCTATAAATCTGATCCACGTGCCATCAGCAGCCCTGGCCAAACCATTGATAAAATGACCAGAAAGAAGAGGTCTGAAAGTAGAGTCTTCCTCTAGAGGCCATGTTGACTGCCTGCAATAGTCATTCACCTTCTGTCCCTTTACCAGCTCCCCATCTGTTTCTGGAAGTCCTGGTGCCAACTACCTCAATGTCACACAGACTCAGGGCCAGGGCACTCCCTAAACTTGACCAGGGGACCAAAGCTGGCTCAGATGACTGTTCTCAGGCAACCTAGAAGAGAGTCTCACAGTCACCAGAGCTCACAAGGTATCATCTGGTCCCAAATGTCTCCTGGTTTAACATCACATGTATCATACACCTGCACCCAGGCCTATATCAGGCCTAGGATTCTGAGCCCCTAAAACTAAACTAGATCCAACCCTGCCCTGAGGAGTTCCTGGACTATGGGCCAGATGGTCACAGAACAGTGACAACACAGGGAACACAAACAATTGAAATATATTGTGTATTTACTATTCTAAATCAGGATTGGCTCTTATGATAAACTATCTATTAATCCTCCACTGGAAACAGAGGCATGCAGAGGCCCTGGAACTTGCCCAAGGGCTTAGGCTAGTAAGGCATGCCCAGGAGCTTCCTTGCCTAGCCTGGGGTCAGGCAGGCCTTCAGAGGAAAGTGGTGCTGCAACCTGAGAGGTGAGCGGCATGAGGGGACAGGCAGGGAAGAGCTTCCTTAGACAAACAGGAAGCACAGGGTGCCTGAGAAGTGACAGAGATGGTGGCAGTCAGGGAAGGCCTCCCTGAGAAAATGATGTCTAAACTGACCTTGGAAAAGGCCTGTGGAAATGTCTGGGCTAGGGAAATAGGGCCAGTGCTGCTCTGTGACCAGCCCTTGGGCAGATGGCCAAGCTGCCCAGAGCTGCCTGGTATAACAGGGGGTCATAATTCCCACCTGGGTGCTGCTGGGAGAACCAGGTGAGGTCAGGAAGCAGCCTTTTCTCCATCCACCAGGAGCCCAGCAGCTGCTGCCTCCCTTCCCCCAGCCCCTGCAAGTGGAACAATTACCAGATTGAAGGGGGTAGGGCCCTGGGAGCCTGGCCAGCTCCCCACTGCCTCTGCAAGTCAGTGCCTCTCATCACCACAATCTCTTGATCCCCAACCCCTGGGCTCTGAGTGGTAGCCAGATGGCTTAGGAGGGAGTTGCAAGCCTCTAGGCTCCAGAGCTCTTCTCTGGGGCCCTCATGGACCTCAGGGGCTCCCAGGAGCCCCCAGCCAAGCTCAGAGTGCTCCCTGTTACCTTCTGTTATCCCACTGCCCTGGCACATCTGCCCCATCTCCAAATCCTCCTCATCCTCTAAGAACCAACTCAGATACCACCTCCTCTACTAAGCCCTTCCTGACTGCCTTAGCTAGAGTTAACCCTCATCCCCTCAAGAGACAGGCAGCGCATCTTGTCTCTTTCCTTGCCACACTGATGCGTCTACCTTGTCCCGTGGTTACTTCACATCCCCCTTGTGTCCCAGATCCTTGTTTGGTCTCCATCCCTACTCACTGCCAGAGTAGAAGCTCCCTGAGGTCAGGGACAGGTACTGATTTCTCTCTGTGAGCACAGGGCATCACACAGAGTGGGCATGAATGAAAGAGGACAGGTCTGGAGTTGGGGCCTGAGTGATAAAAAATAGTTACCTGTTCCCCCACCACCATAAATCACAGAGCCAGGAGGAACATTTGAGGTCATCCTCATGGAACCTCCCATTCTATCTGGGTCTAGCATACCAAGGTGGCCATCTAGGCTTCACTTGGACATCTCCCAAAATAGGGAACTCCCCACCACAAATACTGGGGTTACAGCCATGGGTAGGTCAAGAACTCAGAAAATTGAACTAAAAAGGCTGGATCGCATTATAGTCATGGTCAGTCCAAACCAGAACACCTGGAGGTGAGGGTTAAACCAGGTCTATACCACCAAGAAGCCCTGTGGGAAAGAGGAAACCTCCAAGGGTTCTGAATCTGAAATCCCTGTTCCATTTTGACTCTAGAACTTAGCAGCTTGGTCAATTTGCCTTCACCTCCCAGAGGTCTGTTTTCCGTATCTGTGACTCGCTCAGACCTGGGTGGCCAGAATGACTAACACTAGACAGAAGCAGCTATTGAGCAATCACAATGTTGTGAGTGCAGCCGGGCAGTTGAATCCTAAATTGCTTTAAATTAATTTTGATTAAAATATAAAACCTGAGCAATGTAAAAATTATTATGTTGATTCTACTTTGAAGTGGGAATATTTCGGTTCAAGTATTATTAAAATTAATTTCACAAAAACAAATGCATTTCACCTGTTCCCTTTTACTTTTTTCAACATGACTACTAGAACTTTTTAAATGACAACTTTGGCTGGCATTGTGACTCTATAGGGCAGCACTGATTTAGCAAGTTATTTAAAGATTGAATGAGGTCGATGTTCAGGGCTTGGAGAGCAACAAATCTTGAGGCAAATTGCAGTTTATGCCTCTGCCCGGTGCTCATGTGTTCTGTAGCACATAAAAGGTGTTCATTCTAGAGATTCTAGAAAACATGGAGAAAGATGAAAAAGGAAAAACAAAACACAAATTACCTCTGAGCCCACCACCCAAAGAAAATTACTGTTAACTTTTCTTTTCAGATTTTGTGTGTGTGTATACATACCTTGTCCATATGGCCTAATGCGTCCCCAATCACCACTGTGTCTGTCCCAGCTTGTAGATTTTTAGAAAAGTCACCTTGACAGCTCTAAAAAGTCTTGGACCTCCAGGAGCCTGCTCTGGGAGGAACCTCCTGAAGGCCAAACTGCAGAACTTTCTACCTACTTTCTTGTTACTGTGAATTCCAGGAGGGGCACTGGTCACACATGAGACCAGTGCGCTCCCAGTACCTCCCCCTGCTCTTGGCTGCTGCCATTGCCTGCGGTCACCCTGGCCACCACCTGCACCTGTCTGGGGAGCAGCCTGCTGGGTCAGCGCTTGCCAACAGCTCTCACTCACCTGGTCCAGTTTCTGCTCCCTCTTCTTTCAGAAAGGAAGCCCTTCTCATTTGTGGGTGGAGGGAGGGAGGTTCCAGGGCAGGATGCTTGAGTCCTTGGTGATGGAATTCCTTCCTTTTTCTCCACCAGCCCTCTCTCTCCTTTCCAGAGGAATGAGTGACCCCCGGGGATGGAGCTCCTGTCCTCCCTCCCATATTGTCCCTGTGTTGGCACCATCCCTGTGGCAGGCCTCTTTTTCCCTCCAGGGCTCTTTATCCCTTTCTGAAATCTGGTTTTCATCTGTACCCCTCTACTGCACAATCCCTCAAACATGTCTCTACATGTCTGCCCAGTGAGTTGGAAAGGGGTCACTTACCTCGGGGGCTTCCTGCAGGGCTATAACACAGTTGGTAAATTGCTTTTCCCTATTGCATTAAATTGGGAACATCTCAGTGACACCATCTTTTGTAAAGCCTGCTTAGAACTCTGGCACATGGACTTGCCGTACTTTTTGTCTAAGACACAAGGTCTTTGCTCTTACAGGGACCATTCTGGTGACCTTCCTGGTACACTTTCCTCTGATAGTCTCAAATCTAAGGAGTCTTTAGTTCTCCTCCTCAAACATCCAGCAAATTCTGCTAGACAAATTATGCTGAAGTGTTGCCAGGCCCTTGCTCCCTGCTCTGTGCACCACCTTGGTGGCTCTCAGTACCTCTGGTCTGACATTCAAGGCCATCCACCTCTGCACTCAATCAGTCTGTTCTGTCCCATCACCATACTTCAAATATGACCTGAACTCTGACCACATTGAACAGCACAGTGGCCCCACACTCTCAGCCTCCCTGTTACCTTCTGTTATCCCACTGCCCTGGCCCCATCTCCAAATCCTCCTCATCCTCTAAGAACCAACTCAGATACCACCTCCTCTGATAAACCCTTCCTGACTGCCTTAGCTGGAGTTAACCCTCATCCCCTCGAGAGACAGACAGTCTTGTCTCTTTCCTTGCCACACTGATGTGTCCACCTTGTCCCGTGGTTACTTCACATCCCCTTGTGTCCCAGATCCTTGTTTGTCTCCATCCCTATTCACTGCCAGAGTAGAAGCTCCCTGAGGTCAGGGACAGGTACTGGAGTTGGGGCCTGAGTTCTGGTCCAGTTGGGCTGGTCCTTCTCTCACGGCCATGGCTTCACTGAAGCCTGAGGTGGTTGAACTTGACTGTGGAGTTCTGCTGGGAGAGAGGACTGCTTGGTTTTGGGTCAATGTGCTGGCTATGGATGGGGATAATCTCTTGGATAATGATTACAGCAGCCTGTTTCCTCCGGCTGCAGAATCCCATTAGGAGCCCTTCAGGATTTATGTCTGGGCCCCACCCTAAGCCCATCACTAACATATGGCTTCCTGGCAGAGGAAGATGACAGAAATTCTGAACATCGACTCATTCATTCAATCACTCCTTCATTCACTCCTTCATTCAGCAAAAAGCTACTGGGCCAGGCTGGGCCTGGCTCTGTGGACCCAGCAGCATTGTGTCAGATTCCAACCTGGCCTGGGAGGTGCTTCCAAAAAACAGTAATTCTGTGAGGTGGGAACTGTGGGAGCCCAGATAAGGGGGTTCCCTTGTGCTCTGTCTTTTTTTCCCTTAACTTTTCCAATTTATTCTTTTTTTTTTTTTTGTAGTTGTAGATGGACAGCATGCTTTATTTGTTTATTTTTATGTGGTTTTAAGGATCGAACCTAGTGCCCCACACATGCCAGGGAAGTGCTCTGCCACTGAGCTACAGCCCCAGCCCTCCAATTTATTCTTATTTGAACATTTAGACAGTTTAATGTCTCCAAAGAATAGCCTAGAAAGATCTTATAATTATGTTAAGGAAACTAATAACTACTTTTTTTCCTCCACGTTTTTTATTGGTGCATTATAGTTGCACATAATGGTGGGATTTGTTTTCATATTAGTACATCCTGTGTCTTAATATGTATGGCAGGCCAGCCATGTGGCAGTGAGCAGGACAGGAGGGCTCAGACCAGGGAATGGGCCTTGGCCTGGCACTGGGTACTGTTGTGTGTAGTCTGATAAGAAGAGCGTGGATGGATGGATGGGGAGGGATTATCTGCTCTTGTTTACATGATTAAAACCAGACAAATACTTCCTTTATCTGGGAGAATGAAAGGGCTTTGGGAAAAAATCCTTTTGGCAGCAAAACAAAGCACAAGCATTTCCTTAATTAATCTTTCGCCCTTCTCCCACCCCACCCGCTCTCCACGCCCCTGCACCAACCACAGTCTCTCTGGGTCTGACCTGCACTAGTGGACAGAGGGGTCAGATGAGGGTGGCCTGCAATGGGGAAGAACTGAGAGGTTAGAGACCCCAAGCCCTCTCCACACAGCCTCCCATGATGGCCCGGGCTGGCTCCTCTCTGGGACAGGCACCACTCTTGTTCCCATTTTGGAGATGGGACTCCTGAGGTTCTAACACACACGAATGACTTGCTTGCCAGAGGTCACGTAACCAGTTGGCAGAACACTAGCTAGGCCACCAACTCCTCACCAGTGCTGGAACCGGCTTTCTTACTCATTAATTCATTCGGCAAAGCTACAGAAAACACCCACTTAGACTTGGCTTGTGCTGGGCACCGGGGTCTCACAGAGTAATCAGACCTGTCCCTCTCATATCACTCAATCCAGAGGCAGACAAGAGACAGGTAAACAGATACCAGGGTCCTGACAGAGGAGGCTGGGGGCGGAGGGAGCCCCGGAATGGGCTCCTAACTGTGGGGGAGAGGCAGGTAATTTAAAAAGACTTTGCTGAAGAGGTGACACTGAGCCTGGCTTGCCTGCTGGGTAGGAGTTAGGCCACAGAAGCTTCTGATAAGAAGGGAACAGCACCCAGAGGGAACAGCACTGGCAAAGGTGTGAACTGCTGGGCTGGTGACCCTGAATGTCACAAGGAGCCACAGGACTGGATTGCTGAGAGGAGGGTTCCCTGGAACATGAGGTCCATGGGAGCAGAGTGAGTACTTGGCAGAGCTAGGAGGGGTCTGGGGTGGTCACACTCAAGTGCCTGCCAGGGGGTGTGTGCCCCCCACAGACCCTACCCATCTCTTCCTCCCAGCTTGATGTCCGGCCTTGCCTCCTTGGATGCCAAGACCTCCAGCCGCCTGGGCATCCTCACCGTGGCATACTACCTGTGGACCACCTTTTTGGCTGTCGTCGTGGGCATCATCATGGTCTCCATCATCCACCCAGGCGGTGCAGCCCAGAAGGAGATAACAGAGCAGAGTGGGAAGCCCGTCATGAGCTCAGCGGATGCCCTGCTGGACCTCATCCGGTAACTTGCTCCTGGTGCCCCTGCTTAGGAGTGCACACCTGGCCAGGGGTGCCCTGCAAGACCTCCAGAGGGCAGGATAGGGCAGAGGCTGGGGGCCACTGGGAGCTACTGTGTTATGTGTGGTAACAAGAAGGAGGCATGGAGGTCCTGCAGAAGCCCTCTCCCTCTCTCTAAATAAATCTCACCTTCTGTGTCAGTCAGTTACTGCTGTGTAACAAACCACCTAAGATTTTTGAGTTTGAAATGACCACCAAGAGTCTACAGTCAGCTGGGAGCATCTGCTGATTTGAACTGAGCTCAGTCATGGTCTGTAGGTCTGACCTCCTGGGACCCTGAAGTCAATGAGGAACATGTCCCTATCCCCCAGCCCAAGACTTCCAGCTGGGCTTATGCTGCTACATGCCTCATCAATCCAGAAGCAGGAGGGCAGGACTGGCCTGCTCCTATGTCTGCTGCTTGGTCAGAGCAGGGTCAGTGAGTGCTTGCTGATTCCACAAGCATCTGTGTGCAAAGCCTGTAAGGTTGAAGGCCTGCAGGTATGGGTCTTCTCCTCTTTTCTAACAAAGAAAAGGTCTCCTTTTCACAGATGAAGATATGCAGCTCAAAAAGGTGGTATGACTTTTCCAGAGGTATCCAACAGGTAGATAATAGGACCAGGATTCCATCCAAGCCTGTCCAGCTCCCAGGACAGTTCTCTTGGCTGCCATTATGGTACCACATCAGCTCTGCTGACCATGTTCCATGGACTTGAGCCCTTATCTCCAGGAAAGCACTGCAGACTCAGCCATAGAGCCACAAGGGACTCCTCCCCATGGATGCCCTGCAGGCAGCACCTATCCTGCTAGAACTGGCTCTGTGCCAGGCCTGAATGAGGACACTCAGCCTCCATTCTACCTTCTAGGAGAGAAAGATCCAGAAATAAGCAGAGACTATATTGGGGATGGGTGCTGTGATGGAGTAGGAGCAAAACGAAGTCCAAAGAAAGGGATAGGAATGTGGTGGAGGGTGGGGAAGTGGGTGGAGGGCAGTGTGGGCAGGTCCCGAGCTAGAAGGGGATGGGGTGAGAGAGCGCCCGCAGCCATCCAGCCTGACTTCAGCATTTGTGTGAGGAGAGACGAGGAAGATGATGCTGGGGAATTGGGTGGAGGTGACCTAAAGGTTTCCCCTATTGGCCACAGGAAATGGGTTTTAAACAGAGGAATGGCATGATCCAATTCAGAAGGCTCTGGCTGTGATGGTGGCTCTGGGTGGAAGCAGGGGTAAAGTGAGAGAAGAAGGCAGAGCCGGGGACTGTCCAGGGTGGAGGCCATGGGATAGGGACTCTGCAGCAGCTCAGGGGGGTAGCATGAGCAGGGGGAGCAAGAAATGGAGGTGAGGGTGGAGGAGGTGGGTGCTGACATGTAGGTTTCTGGTCTGATGATCCAGTGGACAGCAGTATGGTCACCAAGCCATAGGAAGGTGCCAGTGCAGGGACAGACCTCCCAGGATAAATATCAGTGGGTGGTTGCCCAGTGGATCTCAATCTTGTGGGAAAGAGTGAGCTTGAGATAGAGGTTTGGTAAGTACCAGGACAGAGGCAGTAGGTGACCCTGATGGTGAGGGGTCTCTCCCAGGACCATTTGAGTGTGGACAGAGGGCCTAGACAGTGCCTGCAGAAGCACACACAACTGGGAATGGCCTGGTGGACTTGACCTGATACCCTGTTAAACTTGTTCTGTGAAGTCCTCCTAGTCCCTCTCATTTTCCAGTCAATTCAGGATGTAAGGAGTCTCAGCCTGTCTAAAATTAAAACCCCAGATTCATTCAATTTAAAGCTAACCCTGTCCTAGCCTTGTGGATCTGATTCAAGCTTGGGAAGCTGTGGTGGGAAGAGGGTCATTGATGTTTCTCTTCTTCTGCCTGCTCTTCTGCTGCCAGCACTGGGGTTGGGACAGTAGGGAGAGAAGGGACAGAGTGGGCTGTAAGATCCTCCTGGGATGAATGAACTGCACTGGTGCTCCCTGGTTGAGATTCTTCAGGGGTATTTTTGTGGGTTCATTTGATTGCCAACCAGGGTGATGTCTCTTCCATTTGGCTGCTTAAAGCACCCTCTTCAGGCCTAACCTCTGGTTAATCCCTCTGCTGTGGTCACCCTACCCCTCTGGGTGATGTTCTGAGGCACAGTCCCTTCTGTAAGGGTCCTATCTGGCCCAAGGGAAAGATACATATTCTTGTTAGAAGTGCAGGTCTTTCCCAGGGCCTTTGGATATGAGTCAGGCACCAGCCCCTACATTCCTCAAACCCTGGGGGACATGAGCCAAGGTCTCTGAGTAGTTCTTTATTGCGTAAAAAGGGGGTGGAGGTGCCACATGGGCCTTCCCAACGAGTTGGGGGTCCAGAGAGATGGAAAAAGAAGAGGTCTCCAGGGAAGATGAAATGGAGTCTCTCTGGTTGGTGGTGATTCACAGAGCCAATCTCCCCATGCCCCAGGGTGTAGGTAAAAATCTGCTCTGCCCCAGTGAGACACAGAAACACCCGGAGTGAGAAGCAGGAACACCGGGGCGAGGAGCAGAAAACACCATTTATTCCAGAAAGTATAGAAGCTTAAATACACTCTTGGACCAATCAGATCCAAAAGTCACAAACAAAGGGGTGCATTCTGGCAAGAACACAGTCTATTAGCATAGAATGGGGAAAGATGGAAGGGAGGGGTTGAAGGTATTGGAGAGTGCTCCTACAGTTCTTCTGGCTTTAGTTTAGGGACATTCTTATCCTCCCCATGGGGATAGGTGCCTAGCACAGCATCTCTCCCTCTCTCTAAATAAATCTCACCTTCTGTGTCAGTCAGTTACTGCTGTGTAACAAACCACCTAAGATTTTTGAGTTTGAAATGACCACCAAGAGTCTACAGTCAGCTGGGAGCATCTGCTGATTTGAACTGAGCTCAGTCATGGTCTGTAGGAGGCCATTGGCCCCACTGTGGAATGGATGTCCTTGGCTGAGATGGCGCAGCAGGGCTACATATGGTCCTTACTCCGGTAGGCCAGTCCAGCTTCATTCAGGGTGGCAACAGGATTCCAGGAGAGAGCTTGTCTGGGCATCTTTTTATGCTGAAGGCAGAGGAGCAAGAGAGGAAATAGAAGCTTGTGAGTGTGTTTCCAAGCCTCTGCTTTTGGCAAGTTCATTAGCATCCTCTGGGCCAGAAAAGTCACAAGGCCAAGCCCAGACAGGGTGGAAGAGGCAATTCTCCCTTCCCTCCCCTCACTCCGGCCACGCTGGCCTCAGTCGTCCTCCCATGTCAAGCGCACTCCTGCCTTGGTGCCATTCCTGCCTCTCTGGATAGCCTTGATGGGGGGGCACGTGGTTCCTTCCCTCACTCCATTATGTCTCTGCTCAGTGTCACCTTCAGAAGGTCCTCATGCTCACTCATGCGTGCTCTCTCTCTCTCTCTCTCTTCCTCTCTCCTCTTCTCTTTTGCTTTGCTTTTCGGCCCAGGCTTCATTACTACAGACACTGTCACATCCATGAATTTCTTTATTTCTTCCTCGGTGGCCTCTGATGCAATTACGTGCCCCTTGTGGCCAGATCTTTACAAATCTGTTTCCTACTCTGTCCCTGGAGCCTGGAAGAGCACATGGCACAGAACAGGTACTCAGTGTCTGCTGAATGCATACATGGGGCACAGGGTCTTTGGTGGAGTTGGGGTCTGAAGCCCTGGGAGGAGCTGGAATTGCCCGGGATAAACACCCTGTGTGCCAAGTGCAGAGGCCCAGGACAAGCCTTGGTGCACAGCCACGCTGGAGGCTGTGGGAACTAATGGAGCAGAAGTGGGCACAAGAGGAGATCGGGTGTCCTGGCAGCCAAGGCAAGAAGAATTTTGAGAAGCCTCATTTTTAAGATTCATTATTTCTAGGATTTGGTGCCTATGACTCATCATTTCTTGGATTCTGTGATTCCAAGCAGCTTTTCCACATGGTAGAAGGAGTGGTGGGTGCTGGAGAGGCCATGCCCTCCTTTGCACAACCTCCCCTGATCAGGGGCTACAGAACTTTGGATCAGACACATGTGTCAAAGTCAAATGTTCCAGAACTACTTCTCACGTGGTGAAAACTGATCCTTCTGCTTTCAGACTTTTTGCAAAAATGGGTGGTTGGGCATCATCATCACCATTTCTTGGTCAGAGAGTAGGGCTGCAGGAGGGGTCACATGCTTTCTGGGGTGGGGAACCAGAACCTGAGAGACCTGTGGTCACATCTCAGCATTGCCAGCAATAAGCCACTGTGTGACCCTGACCAGGCCAGGCCCTCTCTCCACAGTTCAGGTTCCCAGTGATTCTCAAGATACCTCTGGCTCTGTGGTTCTACACACCAAGGCCCATGGACCAGTGAAGAAGCTGCAGGGAATGAGTTGAAGCTTCTAGAAGCAGATTCTAGGGCAGCAGGGCAGCCCAACCTCCTGGACTTTGCATGCTCCCAGAGTGGGGTTGGCTGTTTGGACCTAGAAAGGGAAGCTGGGGCTGGAGGGCAGCTCAGGGGTAGAGGGCTTGCTTAGCATGCTTGAGGCCCTGGGTTTGATCCCTGGCACAGCAAAAGAAACCAATAAAAAAGGCTGGGCAAGGTGGCGTATGCCTATAATCCCAGCACTTTGAGAGGCTAAGACAGGAGAATCGTAAGTTCAAGGCCAGGCTCAGCAATAGCGAGGTGCTAAGCAACTCATTGAGACCCTGTCTCTACATAAAACACAAAATAGGGCTGGGGATGTGGCTCAGTGGTTGAGTGGCCCTGAGTTCAAGCCCAGGTACCAAAAATAAATAAATAATAAATAAATAAATAAAAATGGAGGGAGAAGAAGCTGGTGAGATTGGGAAGGGTGAGCTGGAGAAGGGTGGAGTGGACAGAATTTGTTGCAGGGATGCCCAGGGAGCAGGTGTGGTCACTTATACCCAAAGCAGCCCACCTTTACTAAGAACCAGCTCTGGGCAAAGGCATTGTAATAGGAGGTGGGGGTGGGGTGGTAAATACAAGGCCCTGTAACAGGACTGTCCCCCATCTATAGATGAAAAGGCTGTGAGGGACACCATTCTCATCCTCTGAGAGGATGTGAAGACAACGGGGATGCTGGCAGTGAGGGGACATGGGGTCTCCTTACTTTTGCTCTGGCCCAGAGCAGGTGCCTGCAAATGTTGATGACTGAACAAGAAAATGTATGACTGGGACAGGGAACTGGGACTTGGGGGCAGATATGACCAATGAAAAGCCAAAGATGAGCTGGGTGCAGTGGCGCAAGCCTTAGGGAGCACTTAGAGAGGCTGAGACAGGAGAATCGCAAGTTCAAAGCCAGCCTCAGCAATGGTGAGATGCTAAGCAACTCAGTGAGACCCTGTCTCTAAATAAAACACAAAATAGGGCTGGGGATGTGGCTCAGTGGTCGAGTGCCCCTGAGTTCAATCTCTAGTACAAAAGAAAAGAAAAGAAAAGCCAAAGATGCAGGGGCTGACTACACAGGGGAAAAGAAGCCACACAGCTCACCTCCAGGGGTGCAAAGATTTGTGTCCATGTCTCAAGATGATTCCAGAGGAATGCAACAGGCTGTGTCCCTGGATGACCTGCCAAGACATGAATTCATTTCCCAGAGCTCCAAGTGGGGGCTCCAGAAAACTGACGTCTGATCCCAGTGCAGCCTCACAGAAAAAACCCATGCAGCACACTAATCAGAGCTGGCCCCTTCTTTTTTCTTTTTCTTCTTCTTCTTTTTTATTTTTTCCAATCTTATTAAAACACCACAGAGGTTGAGTAATGACTTGGCTCTACAGCTGCTAGTTACCATCTCAGGGACTGGATAAAGCTCTCAGAAGCTGTGCTTGAAAAGAAATAAATGCCACCTTTGGGGCCTGGCTTGGAGACAAGTGACTGGGGGCTTGTCAGTGTGAGAACTTAAATAATAATTGAGGAGGGAAGCCTAGAGATGGACCTTGGCCCTGCCCACAGAAACGCACAGGGAGTGTGTGCATATTTGTAGGCATGGCAGTTGTCTCCAGACACATTGTAGCTGGAGCACAGGAGCACAGGCCTCATGGGACAAGCTTGAAGGACTCCCATGGATGTTCAAAGCCAAAAAAAAAAAAAAAAAGTTGTACATTTTTTTCCCAAATAATAATCCAAAGCAAAATTCTTGATTAAATCTGCAGGGTAAGTTCACTGATGTTAGTATGAGCAAACATGTCAGTCAGGAACTGCTCTGGGCTGCTAGTTAAGAGAAACCTGCAACAGCAGAGGTTAGGTGATCTATTCCTAGGAAGGGATGAAGACTTGCATTGTTTTCCAAATGAGTAGTTCAGAGGTAGGCAGCACTCAGGCATCAGGATCTCACAGTTGGTCACCTGTGTATACTGCCATGCTTAACACCTGACTCAGTGTGTCCCATTCGACATTGTGCTGATGTTAAAGGAAGTCGCAAAGGAATGTACATACTAGGTAGAAATTCCATTTGATTTTTCCTGATCTTTCAAATGTTCTTTAGTTTCTGTTCAAGCTAAAGCAGACTTCTCTTCAAATTTCATTAGAAAACAACTTCTGATTATTTCACTTGAACCTCTTGGAACTGTATGTACTTGGGAGAGATTTTCAATCTATTTAACAATCAGTGCACCTAGGCTGGCTGTCTGGCAGGTCACAGATGCCCAGGGCAGGTGGACCATATGCCCCAGCAGGCTATACATACATGCTCCTGGCACTAATGTGGGCACTGTGCTTGGTTTTTTTGTTTGTTTGTTTTTGTTTTTGGTACCGGGAATTGAACTCAGGGGTACTCGACTGCTGAGCCACATCCCCAGCCTGTTTTTTTGTTTTATTTAGGGACAGGGTCTCATTGAGTTGCTTAGCACCTCGCCATTGCTGAGGCTGGCTTTGAACACATGATCCTCCTGTCTCAGCCTCCCAAAGTGCTGAGATTACAGGCATGTGCCACCATGCCCGGCTGGCACTGTGTTTCTGGTCTGCTTGATGTCAGAAGGTTTTGCAGCTGCTTCCATTCTGGTGGCAGAGATCTGCTTATCACTCATGGAAAAAAAAATTATTCAAACCTCTGAGATCCCAGCTCCTGGCTTTTACTTTTCTCCCTTGTGACAAAGCTGAAATTCCTGGGGAAAGGGTAAATGATGATTGGGTCGCAACATACCCATGACCAGTCTTCTGCCTTGCTATCTCTTTCTGACCCTCTTTCTCCAGGCCATATGTGCACACTGAACCTGAGTCTTGGCACCGGTGAAAAAATGACAATTTCTGCCTCCAGCCAGGCTGCTGGGGAGTAGGGTTAAGAAAGAGTGCACACACTCATGTCTATGTGTCTAATTTCATGCATGTGTGAACTGAGTCTTTCAAGAGAAGAGATTGGCCAAGAACAAGAGTGAGTGGGAGGGTAATCCAGGAGAGCAGTGTGAGTGTGTCCACACGGCCTGTTCCAGCGAGAGCAAGCTGGAACAATAATCCTTGTTAGCATCTCTGATTTCAAATAGATGCCTAGAAGGGGATTATAAAGACAAGAATATAAACTCTTTTAAGACTCTGGACGTGAATTGCTAAATTGCTTTGGGAAAAGTCACCACCAGATCCACCTGAGGGTGCCCATCTCCCCAGCATGTGGACTTCATTTCAAAAAAACGCATGGTCACTTTCATAGATAGAAATGTCTTTTATGCATCGATGAAGCCAAACATTTTTTTAAAAACCTTTATTTTATTTATTTATGTATTTTGTATGTGGTGCTGAGGATCGAACCCAGTGCCTCACGCGTGTAAGGCAAGCGCTCTGCCACTGAGCCACAACCCCAGCCCCCAAACATTTTTTTTAAATACACTTTTTTTTTGTAGATGGACACAATATCTTTATTTATTTTTATGTGGTGCTAAGGATCGAACCCAGTGACTCATGCATGTGAGGCAACCACTCTACCACTGAGCTACAACCCCAGCCTGAAGCTAAACATTT
The DNA here is from genome assembly GCA_004024805.1 of Geosciurus inauris. Taxonomy (NCBI): domain Eukaryota; kingdom Metazoa; phylum Chordata; class Mammalia; order Rodentia; family Sciuridae; genus Geosciurus; species Geosciurus inauris. The sequence goes on from PVHX01002712.1 coordinate 91,693, forward strand.
TTTAAGTGTTTTTGCCCATGTGCATCTCTTTGGGGAAGTATATTGTCTGAGCATACCTTCCAATCATTTGCCTGTTGAGATATTTCTGTTTTGCAGTCCTTTTGTTTATTTGGGCAGCAAGTAGTTGTTGAGTGCCTGATGCGTGCCAGGCCCTCTTCCAGAAACTGGGGACACCACAGGGATCAAAACAGAGGTATCTGCCCTCCAGGGAGCTGGTATTCTGGTGAGAGGAGACAGGCTGGGAGCATGGGACTAAGGGCAAGATTTGTGAACTTCTTAAATAACGCTTGGTCATTTAATATTCCTAGGTTGTCATTCGCTTTATAATTTCATTTGCATTGTAATCCGTCTTATAGAGCTGCTTAATTTTTTAACTTTTCATTTTGTCAAAAAATTTTTGAAGAAAAGACCCCATACCCCCACCCTGGATGTTAGTTAACATCTTACATAAAAATGGTCCTTCTATCAAAACTAAGAAATTAAATGAGTGCAACAACATTAACTAAATCACAGATATCATTTAGATTTCATCAGCTCTCATTAATATCATTTTTTTTCTGTTCCAGGATGCGATCCAGGATGCCACAGTGCACTTAGGAATTTCTTATTTTTTTTAAATATTTTTTTAGTTGTCAGTGGGCCTTTATTTTATTTATTTATTTGTGGTGCTGAGAATCAGACCCAGTATTTCACACATGCAAGGCAAGCACGCTGCCACTGAGCCACAACCCCAGCCCCAGGAATTTCTTATTTTTAATGTAATAACATTGATTGTTTTTTTTTTCTTAATTGCTCATTTTGTTTTTAGAGAGTCTGTCCATATTCTGAGAGATGATAAAATATTAACCTTTGTTTCCTTTAGCTTTTTATTTATTAGTACTGGAGATTGGACACAGCAGTGTTCTGCCTCTGAGCTACATCCCCAGTCCTTTTTTTTTTAATATATATTTTTTTTAGTTATACATGGACACAGTGTCTTTATTGTGTTTTTTTTAATTTATTTTTATGTGGTGCTGAGGATCGAACCCAGTGCCTCACACATGGGAGGCAAGCGCTCTGCCACTGAGCCACACCCTCAGCCCCCCAGTCCTTTTTATTTTTTATTTTAGACAAAGTCTTGCTAAGTTGCCCAGGCTGGCCTTGAACTTGAGATCCTCTTGCCTCAATCTCCCAAGTAGCTGGGATAATAGTCATGCACCACTGTGCCTGGTTTATGGTTTCACTTTTTTAAATTATGTATGTCTTGAAACCATCTGTAATTTATTTTGGTGGAAGGTATTAAACAAGGATCTGACGTTTATTTTCCCAAATAGTTGGTCAGCTATTTAATGAGTACTCCCATTCCTCACTGATTTGTGACGTGAAATGCGAGAGGTCCTGGGTTCTGTTTGTGGGCGGAGGTTCTGCTGTGTCAGTCCGTCCACTGATGGATGTCAGTGTCATATTGTTGTCACAGTTACTTCTTTATACCATGTTTTATAGCTGGCCGGGCAAGAACCGCCTTCACTTTTAGCTTTGTAATAAAACGTTAATAAAAACACAGTTCACTCTGTGTCCATGGGTTCTGTATCCATGGACTCAACCAACTGCAGATCAAAACTATTTTGGGAAAAACTGCACTTGTATAGTTTTTTCCCTGTGGTCATTATCCCCTAGACAATACAGCAACTACTTACACCACACTTCCATTGTATTAAGTATCATAAGTAATCTAGAGGTGTTTTATACAAGAGAATTGTGTAGGTTTTATGCAAATACTACATTATTTTAGACAAGGGACTTGAACATCCTCAGACTCTTACACACATGGAGGGTCCTGGGACCAATCCCTATCCCATGGGATGACTGTGATGATCCCACCTGTGTGCCAGGTCCTGTGTTGGGCCCCACAGATAAGATGTGAACAACCGAGACTTGCCTTCAAGGAGAGGCAGACAGGTAGAGCAGAGGTGACCCCCACACAGGAGGGCCATGGGTCTGCCTAGGAAGTCAGACAGGGCTGGGCAGAGGAAGTGGTGCGTGACTGTGATTGAATGGAGCAGGAGTTGGTCAGACAGAGAAGCAGGCAGGCCATTCAGGCAGAGGGAACAGCGTGAGTGAAGGCCTGGGGCTGGTAAAGTGCAAAGGCCTGGTCAGGTTGCTGTGAGTGATGGTGGTGGGGCCAGCCATTTGGGGAAAAGAGACTGCAGGGGGAGAGGCTGGCTTGTGGAGGGCCTGGGCTGCCAGGGAGGTTTGAGATGACCACAGGTTCCTGACCCCAAGGGCTTTCCAGTCCTGGGCTCTGTAATTCTTCAATTGCTGACTCTCTTCCCAGGAACATGTTCCCAGCCAACCTGGTGGAAGCCACATTCAAACAGGTGAGCAAGTGGGCCCTTGGGTGATGGAGGGGGAGGCCCTGCCAGCCTCCTGGACTCCTTAGAATGCCAGAGGGAAGGTGGGGGGACCTAGGTCCTCAGAGCCTCCACAAAGAACAATTACGGGGTGGAGGGAAGCCTGGCTGAGTGCCTGTGAGGCTCAATTCACACGGAGGCTCACACACCACCTCATCGTCCTCACAGGAACCCATACCGAGGTAAGACCAGCTCCATTTTCTGGCTGAGGAAACTGAGGCTCAGAAGGATATGATGATTTGCCTAAGGTTATACCACCAGTAAATGAAAAGCTGGTAGACAAACTCAGGCCCAGCTGGCTGCTAAGACTTTTTTCTCTTCTCTTCTCTTTTCTCTTCTCCTCTCCTCTCCTCTCCTCTCCTGTCCTCTCCTCTCTTCTCTTTTCCTTCCCTTCCTCCCTCCCTCCGTCTCTCCCTCTCTCTCTCCTTTTCCCCCTAATAAGAATACTCATAACGTTCACTGTAGAAATTTAGGAAAATATTAAAAATATAAAAAGTTATCTCTGGTTGCAGCTGGTTGGTTAACTCAACCAGCAAGTGTGTCCTGGCAGTACTGGCAGTAGAGGTAGCGGACAGTATGTTTCATATATATATGTGTATGTGTGTATATATGTATATACACACATACACATATATATACACACACATATATAAAATAAAATAAGGATTGCAGTACATGCATGGTTTGAATCTTGTTTCCCCCCACCCCCCTTTCATCATACCATGAGCATTTTCTCTGGCCATTAACTCTTCCTTAAAAGCACAACACTAAGTGTTGATATAGGAACCCATGGTAAGGCTGGACTGTCATTTATTGACCCAGTCCCCTTTCAGGGGTCCTTTAGGTTGTTTTTAAAGTTTTGCCTCTTTTAGAAATTGTGGTAAACTTCTTTGCGCGTCCATCTTTGTCTGCACTTTTAACAGTTTTCTTCTCCTTTCTGCTGTCAGCTGGTTGGTTGACTCAACCCAGCAAGAGTGTCCTAAGCTTTTTCCTGGTGCTGGGCCCTGTGTTGGGCTGGGGACACAAAGGAGATGGCTGAGGATGAGGAAGGGAGCTCCAAAATGAGGGGCCTGAACAAGTCATTAACATCTTGGGACTTTGCCTTCAAAATTAGCCAGATTGTGCAGGGCCTTGATGCCAACTGCGATGGGAAATTATTGAAGGTAACAGAGAAAGAGAAAAATAATATTGCTCTACCTTATACTAATCTTTTTCTTTTACCAAACTCCTACTCATCCTTCAAGACCTAAACCAAAAAGTCCCTTCTTTACAAAACAGTCTGACTCCTCCGGGCAGAGCTAGTCACTCCCTCTCCAAAACTCTCAGAGCAGAAATCGTATGTGGTTCATTTTGTATCTCTGGCACCCAGCACAGAGTGTTCAGCCTTGGGATGCTGTTTTTGCTGGGGATGAGGGTAGCAGCAATGCTTACACAGTCCTTGCCATGTGCCCAGAACTGCTGTAGACACTACATATATATGTGTATTGTTTCATTTAATCCAGCAAAGTAGATGGCTACTATGATCCCATTTTATAGATGACGAAAAATGAAGCTCAGAGACCTAGGTCCCATATATTTCCTGCCTGGTTTTTTTTTTTCCCCATAGAAGGATTACCTTATTGATACTGTGATGTTCAAGAAGGTGAAGTCTCCCCTGTTGGGAGTCCCTGAGGGAGAGAGATCCAGGAATGCTCTAGGGGCAGAGGAGGACCAGAGGCAAGAGGAGTTGTCTTGGAAGGAAGTCTCTCCTTCCAGCAGGTGGAAATCAGGCTGGCTGGTGGGCAGGTGGATGGCTACTGGGTGTTGGAAGGGAACAGGCAAGTGAGTGGAGACATCCCAGTAGATGGACAAATGGTTAGACAGGGAACCAGGTAGGGTTCTGATGCATATCAGAAGAGGCCTGAGGACTGGAGGCAGGCAGTCTGGGTAGTGAATGAATGAAGGAATCTCAGTTCTCTTTTGGATAAAGTATTGATAATAATCCCTGCCCTGCCTACCTCACAAGGCTACTGTCAATTGGATAAGATATGAGAGGATACAAATGTGCTTTTGAGACATTCTTCTTGTTGTTGATATTATAACACTGGGCCCTAACTCCTTCCTGGCTGGAATGTCACCCACCAGTATCGCACCAAGACCACTCCGATTATCAAGTCCCCCAAGGTGACCCCAGAGGAAGCCCCTCCTCGGCGGATCCTCATCTATGGGGTCCAGGAAGAGAATGGCTCTCGTGTGCAAAACTTCGCCCTGGACCTGACCCCAGCCCCTGAAGTGGTGTACAAGTCAGAGCCAGGCACCAGTGATGGCATGAATGTGCTGGGCATCGTCATCTTCTCTGCCACCATGGGTATGTGCTGCCTGCCCACCCCCACAGTGCCATCCAGTTATCTGAGTAACTGGTGCCCTCCAGTCTTCCAGGCCCATCCTCCCTTTCCTAGCCAACAGAGTGGCTGGAGCTCCCATTCCCTCCCTGAGGGTGTGTCCAGTTCTCTGCCCGCAGGGGGAACTAGGGGGTCCTCATTCAGAATCCCCATCCCTGAGAGCTGATTTTCTTCCAGGAGCCCTGGCTGTTCCTCTTCTTTTATGTCCCCAGTCCTGACTAGCAGCCTATCCCTGGACCTTTCACTGAGGTCTGGAAAGGATGGGGAGAGGTGCCACTGTTTACTTAAAGTCCTATCACCCCACCCCACCCACAGGGCTTCTCACTGGCCACCTCTCTCTTCAGAGCCATTTCTTGTCTGTGCCATTTCTTAGGCCTCACAGTGTCCTCCCTGACCACACCCTTTCTCTGGGTCCCCAAGGCCCCCAATCATAGGTAATTACCATGAAGCCCTAAAGCTCAAGGCTCGGGACCCCTCGTTTGTGTAGGACCCTTCTGAGGCCTCTTTTTTTTTTTTTTTTTTTGGTACTGGGGATTGAACTCAGGGGCACTCAACTACTGAGCCACATCCCCAGCCCTGTTTTGTGTTTTATGTAGAGACAGGGTCTCACTGAGTTGCTTAGCCCCTTGCTTTTGCTGCAGCTGGCTTTGAGCTCGTGATTGTCCTGTCTCAGCCTCCCTAAGTGCTGGGATTACAGGATTGCGCCACTGCGCCTGGCTGGGCCTATACCTTTTTATATTTTAATTTCTTGTTCTTAAAGAGAGCCCCCAAACTGTATAGCTTTAGTCACCCCAAAACCCATGGCTGTGCCTCTGCCTGCAGTGCCAGCACAGCACCTTTTTTCCTTCCTGGAACAACTCCCAACCATTCAGCACTGACCTGCACTGTGGGGCTTGGGGCAGTTGTCTCCTGCCCCCCACGTCTCCCTGGGGTTTTCTTCTCAAATAACAAGCCTCATTATCCTCCTGGCTGCTCATGCATTACATCTGGGCTCACTTTCTCCCTCACTTCTACTTCAGCCCCATGTTCAAAGCCTGTCAGGTCTGCCTCCGGATTCTCCCTCCATTCACACATTTCCCACTCCCACCACAACCAGCCTGGTTCAAGGCCACCTGGTTCCTGTAAATGCTACCTAAAGAGTCCCCCACACCTTCCTCTCTTGTCTCCTCTGGTGTGTCCTCCTCAGAGGGTCACAAAGCTGGAAAGCTCTGTACTTAGAAAGAAGCCAAGCCAGCTGCAGAGGTCCCTATGACCTGGAGGTTGGGCTCAGTCAACTCACTGGAGAGATGAATGACAGATGGCCGAATGAATGGACGATGACGGACAGGGTTCTGATCATCTGGCCCAAAACATCAGGCATGTGAAGGGGCCAGCACAGGCTGGTGCTGGAAGCACCTTCAGCATGCCTGGCAGTCCCCAGTCCTGGACATTCTTCTCTTCCCCACCTGCAGTCTCTCTTAGGGATGGGGACATGGAAGAAGGACATCTATTAGCAGAGTCAAAGAAACCCTTGAGACTCCAGTCACCTGGTGATTACTGAACAGGTGTAACTGTCCACGCATCAATGTTAGTGTATGTGTACCAAGTCAGTGTGAACCAGCGTTGGTGTGTGCCCGCCTCTGTCTGTGCCCACATCTGCTGGTGCCCATGTCTGTCAGTGCTAATATTGTAAACAGCTGCTCTGAACAGGGTTTTCTCTGACCCCTCACCGAGCCGCCTTTCTCTGACCCTCCCTAGTGCTGGGATATAGCTGGTGCTGAAGTCTCCTCGGCCTTGCCTACAGGGGGCCCCCCCTGCTGTCGCACTCCCAGATCCCTGCACACTAGCTCTCATCCAGCCTCAGTCCTTGGATGTCCCCAGAGAAATCCAGGTGGAGGCTGGGAGGGGCAAGAGTAGCCTGGGGAGGGATACAGCTGGCAGAGGGAAGCTGGGCAGGGCTAGTCCCCCTGTCACCTCCAACTCTGGCCTCTCCTGCCCAACCAGGCAAGGCCCCCTTTTCACCCCATCACCACAGGGCAGCTGCTCTGTGGACTATAGGGAAAGGGCCCTTCTTTGGAGTCCCACAGGCCAGGATATGAATCCCCACCCTGGCGCCCACTGGCTGAGCTAGTCCCCAAGCTCTGAGCAAGTGACATGAGCTTCATGAGGGCAGCCTCAGAAGGTGCTCTGTGCCCCATTTGGGTCTCACCAGGACAGCAGCCATGCAGCCACCCTTTTGAGACTGGCATGGTGGTGCCCAGTGTCACGGACCTGACCCCACGGCACAGTCTGCACCTGTGCAATTTCCAAGTGTGTTGTGAGCACTGAAGGGAAACCCAGAATACCACAGGGACACCGGGGCTTCGGGATGGCTTTGGCATCATTCACTCAGTGGTTTTTGTAGGGCGACCACTGTGTGCCAGCTGAGAAGCCAGTTCTCACCCCCATGGAGCTAACTGACCAGAGAGGACAAGGAGAAAAAGCAGAAAAATGGGAAAAAAGTTCTCAGTTGTAATAAGCAACAGAAAGAACTCAGCAAAAAATGAGGGAAGAATTGAGGAGTTGGCCTAGGGGAGTGAGGAGGGGCTTCCAGGCCGCAGGGAGAACTCGGGCCTCAGAAAGGGATGGTCAAAGGCCCTGAGGCAGCGCAGACCTCCACATATTCTGGAAGCCTGAGGAAGGCCAGCAAGGCCAGGGAACAGCGAGGAAGGGAAGAGCAGGGCGGGCAGAGGAGGGCGGTATGGTGGGGTCAGAATGGGGCAGAAGCTGTGGGAACATGGTTATGGTCCAAGTATGGGGACGGGAATGTTTGGCAGGAGCATTTTAATCTTGAGGGGATGCCATCTGCCCTGTGGAGGACAGGTTAGGGAGCAGTGAAACAGGAGAGCCCTGTTGGGCCCAGTGGTGGAGGCCAAGGGGAGAAGGGAGTTGGGAACAGTGCTGGCTGGTCAAAGGCTGCTGGGGAAGCAGCCAGGGCTGGGACCTGTGTGTGTGCGTGTGCGTGTGCGTGTGTGTGTGCACGAGCACACTACTGACATGCCTACACCCTGGGCTGGCACACCTATGATATGCTGTGTCTCCACAGGCATCATGCTGGGCCGCATGGGTGACAACGGGGCCCCCCTGGTCAGCTTTTGCCAGTGCCTGAATGAATCTGTCATGAAGATTGTGGCGGTGGCTGTGTGGTAAGCCTCCTCCAGGGAGGGTCCTCTTCAATCTGCCCCTAACCCCCTCCAGTCCTAGGCAGATGAAGGGTCACCATGGTCCATCCCGTCCTGTGCTCTCTTAGGAGCACAGCAGGCAGCTGTATGCGAAATTCAGCCTCCAGAGCTAACCACGTTGGCCTGGGCCCCCAGCTCTGACCAGGCCTAGTTCCAGCCCTGGGCTTGCTACTTCTAGCCTAGCATGGAGGAGAGCTAAAAGCTCAGCCTGGCTCTGCTGTTCTCCTCACCGGTTTCCCCACACCATGGAGCCCCCTTAGCTCTGCTTTTGGAGAGAGAACACACCGGTAGGGAGAACCAGCTGCCAGTCCTTGGTTCAGAATTCAGACATTAGGAATCCTATAGTCAGAGGGGAAATGCAGAGGCCTGCCCACCATCCTTCAAGGTGCTGTGCCATTGCTGGGACTGAAATGAAGGCCTCTCGAGGGCAGGGATACCCTGGAGAGGCATGGGCAGAGGGAGGCAGAGGGGCAAGAGCTTGCCCTGACAGCCTCACAGTCCAGGCCACACGGTGACTGGTACCCAGGCCGGGATGAGCCTGCCTGCCTGAGCCCAAGGCTGCCCACCCCCAGGTACTTCCCCTTTGGTATTGTGTTCCTCATCGCTGGCAAGATCTTGGAGATGGATGACCCCAAGGCCGTTAGAAAGAAGCTGGGCTTCTACGCCATCACCGTGGTGTGCGGCCTCGTGGTCCATGGCCTCTTCATCCTGCCCCTGCTCTACTTCCTCATCACCAGGAAGAACCCCATCGTCTTCATCCGAGGTGTCCTCCAGGCCCTGCTCATCGCACTGGCCACCTCCTCCAGGTAGCCACACGTGATGAGCAGGGCAGAGTGGGTGCATGAAACACAGCTCTGTCCATCTGTCCCGTCATCATTTGTCCACAGCCACAGAACCCTAGAAAGTGCTAGCATGGCCCATTCTCAAGCCCAGGATGGCAATGGTGCCGTGGTAACAAGACCCAGCTCAGAGATTTAATGCTTGAGGCTCCACCAGGTCACTCCTGTGGCCTTCTCCTGTCCATGGTCCCTCACACTCAGTCCAAAGGGGGCTTGCTTCCACACCTCAGGAGAGAGAGCTGTAGAGTCTGAAGAAAATCACCCCTGCCTTCCCAGTCCCCTAGTACTTCTGCTTGAGTCAGGTCCCCCACAGTCCTAGAGGCTCTGCTCGTCCTCTATTGCTAAGATGTCCTGGCTGGATGTCCTGCTTCAACCTTGGTAGTGTGGCGAGGCAGTGGGGATTTGAATCACGGTTCCCTCGCCCGTGGCTGGTGGTGGTGACCTGTCCCTTCACCTCCCTGGTTCTCAGTGTCCTCATACTCAGATTGGGATCATCTGAGCCTCTCCCTCCCAGGGCTGCTGTGGAGAGTGAGAGCATCCATTCAGGGGCTGATGAGTGCAGGGGACCCCAGGGAGACAGAGCTGTGCAGTCCAGGCTGTCAGATATGGAGTTGGAAGGTGGTGGCTACTGCTGAATCTCCTCCCCTGTAGGAAAGAGCATGCTCCCCACAGCAAGTGTCCATCCCTCATATGGAGGAGGCACGGGACCTAAGCACATCTTCCTGCCCCAAAGCCTCACTCTTTCCCAAAGCCCCGGCCCCCTTCTCTTCCCTGGGCCTCCACTCCTCAGTCCACAAGAAGCTCACAGGCCTCTTTTCCTGGCAGACACATGACCCCACCCCTGGAAGAAGCACCTCCTACAGACTCAGTGCCAAGTACTCTTCTAGGCTCCAAGTGACTTGATCCTCCCAATAGCTCTGTGATCTGGGTATTGTGTGGGCGAAGGAAACCAAGGCACCCAGGTCGAGGGACTCTCCGGGCCCTTGGCGGGAGGCTAGGCCCAGGCAGTGTGGCGCAGAGCCCGTGTGGTTCACCACTTCACATACTCTATGCCCAGCCATGTGTATTCTGCCAGCCCTCCTCCCTGCAGCCTTTGGAAGAAGCAAGTAAGAGGACGGTGGGTGCCCTGATGCTGTGGGCACCCTGTTGTGGTCACATCTCCTCCTGTCCCAAGGAGGCCCCACACAGGTGCCTGCACACTCCTGTCAGGGCACCTGTTCTCCCCTCTCAAGGGCTGGCTGCCTGGGGCAGGGTGGCTTCCTGTTGTTGGTCCCAACCACCCTGGAGGAGGGCAGTGGGCAGACTCTGGCCCCTCTGCTCGTAGTTCAGCCACATTGCCCATCACCTTCAAGTGCCTGCTGGAGAACAACCACATCGACCGCCGCATTGCCCGCTTTGTGCTGCCTGTGGGCGCCACCATCAACATGGACGGCACCGCGCTCTACGAGGCTGTGGCTGCCATCTTCATTGCCCAGGTCAACAACTATGAGCTGGACTTTGGCCAGATCATCACCATCAGGTACGTCCTGACACCTACACCCTGGAGGGGTCTCTGAGGTCAGCAAGAGTGAAGGACTCACACCAAGCCACACAGCAAGTCAGTGCTGGCTCTGGGGGTGAGCTGGTGTCTGGAACTCAGGGTGCCCGAGTATGGCAAGGAAGAGGGCCTGAGCCTAGACAGAAGAGAGGGGTGGACACTGCAGGTGGGCCAGTGGCAGGACTGAGCGCTGGTGTGACTGGAATGAAGGGCAGGCATTGGGTGGGGCAGGCCAAGGGGAGGCCTAGCAGGCCAGCCCCAGCTCAGTCTTACCCTGGAGACCAGACCCCAGAGCAAGGATGGGCAAAGTTGTGCTGGGGGAAGATCAGAACCCCTGGGTAGCTCTGGAACCTACAGAATCTGTGCAGAGCCACACCCTGGTTTCCAGAGCTGCCTCAGGTTCTCCTGAGGTCAAGGATGGGGGTCCATGGATCATAGGACCATGAGCAAGGACACGAGAACACCCTGATGTGGCATTGTTAGCAACCCTGGCCCCACATGGCTGGCCCAGAAGCTCTAGCCTTCTGGCCTTCTTCTTGGAGCCAATGCCCAGACATGTGCCCCCCACCCCACCTACTGGTCCTCCTCTTCCTCTTCCCACTCCCCCTGCAGTATCACAGCCACTGCAGCCAGCATCGGGGCAGCTGGCATCCCCCAGGCTGGGCTTGTCACCATGGTCATTGTGCTCACCTCTGTGGGACTGCCCACCGACGACATCAACCTCATCATCGCAGTGGACTGGGCTCTGTGAGTTCACTGTCCCAACCCCAGTCCCACCCCTTGGCAAGGGCAGCGGGCAGCAGGGTAGGGAGCCAAGTCCCTTCCTCAGGGCACAGGGCCAGAAAGTTGCCATGCTTAGCACAGTAGGAGTGCCTTACTGGTCCTGCAGGCCTGGCTGCATAGTTTGGGGGAAGGGGGAAGAGTTCAAAAATGAAAACAGGAGGCCTCTTGCTCAAAAATTAGAAAGACTTTCAAGGCAGTGGCTGCAGAGCATTAAACAAAGCCAGGCCTGTCTAAGCACTGGGTCCTGTGCAACACACAGCCATGTGCCCAGGAGACACCCTGCACCAACTCACTTCAACACCCACAAGGAGCAGGCTTGGGCACTGTGCCCTGCCTCCAGGTCACTGCCTGTGCTGCTGCTGCAGCAGCCTTATGCCTGTGAGTTAAACATGGCCCTTCTCCAGCTCCCCTTAAGACTGCCACCACTCACCACCCACCACTCACTGCCCACCTTGGTTTCCCAGGGACCGTTTCCGCACCATGATTAACGTGCTGGGTGATGCACTGGCTGCAGGGATCATGGCCCACATCTGCCGGAAGGACTTTGCTCGGGATACAGGCACTGAGGTGAGAACAGAGACCACCAGCAGGGTGGAGCTGGGCAGGGGCAGGGCACCAGATCTTCCAGCTGGGCAGCCTTCAGCCAATCCTTCCATGTCTCTGGACCTTGGTCTCCTTGATAGTTACAGAGGGTGACTAATTCCTCTAACATTTATTTATTTAGCACCTGCCAGGGCCAGCAGTGATCTAGACAGAAGAGAAACAGTGGGAAGAGAATATAACAACCCCTGCCCTGGGAGACTCATGCTTTAGTGTAATGGGGCCATCCTGCTCAACCACTCTGATGCCTGTGGGTCTGTGTGGGGCTGCAGGGCCTTTAGGGCTCCCTCTCCCATGTGTGCTATAGGCAGCTTGGGAACTGATGTCCAGTGACCTGCTTGGGCCACCCATCATGTCTTAGAAAAATCCCCATCGTGGTCCTCAGCCCTGTGTTTGTGCTGTTCCACCCACCTTCAGTCCCTCCCACTGCTACCAGTCCCCTTTCCCTTCCTCAGAAACTGCCACCCTTCGAGACCAAGCCAGTGAGCCTCCAGGAGATTGTAGCGGCCCAGCAGAACGGCTGTGTGAAGAGTGTGGCCAAGGCCTCCGAGCTGACCCTGGGCCCTGCCTGCCCTCACCATGTCCCTGTACAGGTGGAACAGGATGAGGAGCTGGCCACCACCAGTCTGGATCACTGCACCATTGAGATCAGTGAGCTCGAGACTAATGTCTAAGCCTGCGGAGCTGCAGGGACCAGGCAAGGCCCCCAGGGTTAGGAGCCAGGGGCAGGATCTAAACTCACAGCTCACAGAGAACATGCTCACACATTGTTCCCACACTAAGGGGCTGGAATTAGCTCTACTGGTGGAAAAATGGGGTCTCTGAGAGGGGAAGGCGCATACGGGAACCCTAGCCAGAGAGCAATGGCCTGCAAAGCCCAAGCCCTAGCTGTGACCACTTCTGCCCTGTGAGAGCACCAGGCAGGGGTTATTGCCCCCACCCTTTGGATGACAGGTTTGAGGCTTTAAGAGCTCAAAACACTTGCTCAAGATCTCAAGCAAGCAATATCAGCATCAGGGCACTAACTCAAGTCTTTTAGGGCTTGGCCATCCCCTCTTGGAGGACAGGGTGGCCCACTTCCAATTTATGAAGACAAAATAACAATGTCTTGGTTTCTTCCCCAGCTGTGTCCAGGTCCAGGCCAGCCCCTACCCCACCCTAGAGCACATGGCCTCCATTAATCTACTCTCCCCAAGGGCAGGCCCACCCCAGGGCCAGACCCACTGCCTTCCACAGGCCACAGCCTGCCCTGTCCCTGCCCACCAGTCTCACAAAGCTCATCTGATGTGGAGACAGATGTCTTCAGGAGGGTTGGAAGGCCTGTGGGCACCTCCAGGCCTGCCTCCCATGGGGTGGGTGGGCTGGGCCAGGCCCCAGGGAGGGAAGTTCTGCCTGTGGTGCTTGGGCCAAGGTGCCAATGTCACCCTAGGGTCAGAACTCCCCAAAGGCCTATGTGGCAAAGTGGAGTCAGAGTTCTTGTCCCTTTCTGTGTTTGTAAATTCAGTGATAACTAAATAAAAGTGTTTGGTTTTTCAAGTCTTATGGGCTTAGAGAACACACTCTGGGCAGCACTTCTTTGCTGGGCCAACGCAGGCTGTCAGAATGCAGATAAGCCTGTCTTGGTGGCCATAGTGAAACAAGCCTGTCTGAGCTGTCACATGCAGAAAAAGGTGCAAATCAGCCTGCCCAGGGGCCTACCTCAACAGGCCTGTCTGACAGACCTGTCTGCTCTGACCACAGGCAGGGCCCTGAGATCAGTCCCCATAAAAGGAATAAATTTCCTCAGCTAGTCTTACTCCCTTTCGTGAATGCTTTGCCTTAGAGAGGGGACATGCTCCAGGACACTTCTAGTGTCTTCCTCTTTCTCCTGTCGCAGGATGATTCTAGGAGACCTGCAAGGCACACAAAAGGGCCCTGGCCACATAGCCTGTTCTAGATGTGTGGCAGGGAAAAGATACAGCTCTGGGGTCTTCAAAGGTCTCATTCCAGGATGCTCATGAAGATGCTGAGATCCAGGAAGAGAACAAACTTGCCCAAGTTCACCTGGAGAGTCAGGAGGGCACTTGCTCCCACACCAACTCCTGAACTACCTCCATTTTTTTCCCAGGATCACAGTTGGAGGAGGAAGAGCCTCTACCCCAGGACCCCTCCCACTGCAGGGCTGGGGCCTTTGGGCCCACCAGGAGCCACTCTTGTCAGAGACTAGCCACCTAGGAGAAGTCAGATATTAAGCTGTTGGTCCCTCCTACCTTCATGTGAACAGGGTTATTTGCCCTTTTCCTAGGTCACATTTCTAAGACCCTTTGAGCAATGGAGTCTGCTCCCACCCCCAAGGCAGGAGTCTGCTCTTTAGCAGGCTTGATAGAAATGTATTTACATACCTCTAGAAGCAGATAGGTCACTACTTTCTAGGCATCTAAGTCCACTGTGTGGGTAGCTCTGCCTGTCAGAGGTTTTCTTTGCTCAGAGCTGAATGCCACCTCTCTGAAGCTTCCCACCCTGGGCCCCGCTCTGTCCCTGTAGGAAGGCATGTCTATTACCTCTTCCCTGGGAAGCTCTGAAGAGACCAGGCCCCCAAGTCAGGTCTATTCCCATTCCTAGGCTTGCCTCCTATTCCCTTCCCACCTCTGTGGGACTGACCCCATCAGTAACAGGCCCTCAGTATAAAGGCAACCCTCCAGGCGGCTGAGTAGCCCAAAGCCCAGCAGGTCCTCTGCTTGATGTTCAGCTCCTGGGAATGCAGAGGAGGAAGTGTGGCCCTACCTGTTGATTCCTACCCAGCTGAGGGTCTGCACACACCTCCCCAGACCTCCCCTAAGCCCCATCTCTTTGGCTCTCTGCCTGTGTGACTCCTTTGGGAGCCCTGAGACCTGAACTTTGCCCTGATTCCTGCCGGTCTGGCCAAGTGCAGATTTGCATGTAGGCTGCCTGCCCGAGGGACGCTAGCCCAGCACTTGGCTAGAAGCACACACAGACGCGGACACGGCTGCGAGGACAGGGATAATGCTTTTATATTAGATTTTCTGTAACAGGAAAAATCAACTTTGAGATTTTTATCACTTTTTCCCTTAAAAACAACACCAAAAGCACCCAGAACTTCCCTGCAGGCTCAAAAAATCAAGAGTGTCTCACAGGCACAGCTGGGCCTTTCTTGGGTTCTCCCGGCCTTGCCTCTCTCTTGCCCCAAAGCTCCCTCCGTGGGGCCTGTCCGTTAGAAAGTGCTTGTGGCCTCACAGGGCAAGGCAGGATGGGGCTCTCAGCAGAGTGACTGCCCTGGCACCTGGGGGCAGGGGCAGAGCCAGGGCAGAAGTCCAAAAGGTTCCTGTCCCCAAAGGGTGGAAAAGAAACAAAAGCCAGCTTTTGTGAGTTCTAGAGAGTGGAAAGTACCCCACCACAGAGCAAGCAGATAAGCTGTCTTCTCCAGGGGACTGATGGACAGAGGACGAGGCAGATGGCAAGCTGTTCTGGCCAGTCTGGATGTGGGCAAGAGCCATCAGTGGCATGAGCCATGGGAGCTGTTTGCATTTGCATGTAGTGTGTGTGTGTGTGTATATGTGTGTGTGTGCGCGCGCGCGCGCGTGCGCGCGCCAACAGGAAGGAGAGTGCTCCCATGTGGGCTAGATCTTTCCCCAAGTCTGCATGACTCAGAGAGCAGGCATGGCTGCAGTGGCAAGCCTGGGGCAGAATGTGATGGTTTAGAGGGTGATGTGCAGTAGCTAGCTGTGTGTGTGGCCGAGCTCTGTGTGTGTGTGTGATGTGGTGTCTGTATGTGTCTGACTGTGAGGCACACTGAAGGAAGGGTCAGGGACATGAGACTGCATTCAGCCTGTGGCATGGGGGAACCATGCCTGTGCTGTGGTTCAGCTCTGGGTGTGTCCATGTGAACGTGCCAGAATGGGCCTCACAGGGCACAGGCATGTGCTGCAGAAAGGAGTCCGGTGGTCCATTATCCTGCAGAACATGTAGGAGAGGTCAGGGGCCAGTCCAGGACAGAGCTACCAGCCACAACCAGCCTGGGAGAGATGGACTAGAAGTTAGATGCCCCTGCTTGAGGAGGCTCTGGGAAGGCCAGGCTGCTATGAATGGGGAGGGGAAGTCACTCCTGGAAGCCTGGATCCAGAGGGAAGTATCCAGGTCAATGTGGGTGGGAAAGCCTTTGGCTCCCACTGGCCATTCCCTAGGATTTTCCCCAGGATCCTCCTCAAATGACCTGCCTATGGCCAATGTCCTCCAAAGGGGGCAGATTTTCTCCCCTATCTCAGGATTCCACAGCCCTCCTTATGAGGGCCATAGAGCCCTCATTGAATGGCCAGTCACCTCTGTTGCTGACCACTGGCTCTACATGAAGACAATGCTTCAGGACAAAGGTTTCCACCTCCACACCTGGCCCCAAAAGTAGGGCCAGGGACTCTGGGGCACCGGCTCTGGGCTGCACCTTCACATCCAGACAGCCCTGCCAGCCCTACCTCTCTTTCAGGGGGGACCCAGCCCTTTCCCCACTCCCTTCATCTACCCACCTGGCTGTTGCCATCCATCAACAGCCCTGCAGGCTCCTCTCTGCCCCAGGCCCTGCTTCAAGTCAACATTCTTACCTTGGCCCAGCAGCGCCCCCACAGCCACACCCTGGCTCTGTGACCCCCGCATAACTCAGTCCCAAGTCTTAACTAACCTCTGTGATCTCCTCTGACTACCTGTCTCTCCTTCCAGTCACCCATAGTCACTGTGCCCAGGCTCCAACACCCTCCCCAGCGTCTGCGTAATAATTCCTTTAGTCTCTGCCTCCTTCTTTATCTGGCCTGGCCCTCAGGACCCATGACTTCAGACACCCTCTTGTTAATATATTCTATTTCCTTGTTCCTTGTCCTCCTGGTCCCATATTCTTGGCCAAAACCCAGGATGGATGATCCAACTGTCCATCTTCTCCACGCCCCATGGTCAGCTAGGCACCCCCTACTGCATGGAGAAGGCGGAAGGCTGAACTCATTGGCTGATGTGACTTCAGATCCAGCCATTGCTATCAGCCTACCTGTGACTGCAGCCACTCGAGCCCCTGGCCACAGTGGAGGGAGCACAGCCTCCTGTGGTTCACAGCGCTGTTACACCCACTCTCCTCAGCACCACCCCGCTCAGGGCCACCATCAGCAGCCACACCAGCTCCATCCCCAAAGGAGCAGCAAGTGAAAGGAGCCCTTCCTGAGCTCCCACGCTTCCACGACTGCCCTCTCATCTCTTCACACCAGACGTCTCAGAGTGTCTACACTCCTGGATCCACTTCCTTTTCAACCACTTCCTTCACTCCCATTTTGCCCTGTAGTCACTTGCTACAAAGTCACAGATGACTCCATGTGGACAAGGCCAGTGGCTCCTGCAGCCTCTCAGCAGTACTGACTCGGCTGGGTATGCCACTTCTGGAGAAGCCTGTCTGTATGAATCATGCATGCACATGTGTGTCCACATGCAAAGGCCTGTGTGGGGATACACAGAGGTCCCCATGTGTGTGCTCACATGCAAGCACACATGTGAATGTGATTATTACATGGACTGTGCCTATGAATGTGTCATGGAATATGTGTGTTTCTGTGTGTGCATGTATGGCATGCATGTTCTTTGTGTGCTTTGTGAATGTGTGTACACGTTTAGACATGGGTGTGTCCATTGGTATATGTGTGCTGATGCACAGGCATGCATTTGTGTGCATATGCATGGGTGCAGGTGCCTACGTTACCTGTATGTGCAAATCCCAGCCATGAATGACCCAACTGTCCATCTTCTCCATGCCCCATGGTCAGCTAGGCACCCCCACCCCTGTGCCTGCTCGTCTGTGATTCCCACCTCCTCTCCTGACTGCTCCATCTCAGCCTCCTCTGCAGGACCCTTACTTGCTCACTCTGGACAAGGCCTCAGCCCTCTGCAGCCTCAATGCTTATCTCAAAGCTGATAGGGATGCCTAGATCCCCATCTCCAGCCTAGACCTCATTCCCGAGCCTCAGGCCCTGTGTCTAGTCCACTCCTGGGCAGCTGCCATCACAGTGCCTATCACTTTGGACTAGAATCCCCTGGCACTGACTGGCCTCCATGGGCTCAATGTCATACCCCAGCCTCTCACCCAGGGCCTGCTGGATCCCTATATGCAAAATGAGCACATAGGTTTGCAAAATGAAGGGATGAAACAGAGGACAGAGAATGAAGAATGGGCAGAGACAGCCTAGACTGGGGTAGGAACGGGAAAGCAAGATGGAGAGAGCCACCTACCAAGGCCAGATCTGTGTCATCGTGTCACTATCTCCTGTCCTCTTCTTCCTCCTCCTCTTCTTCCTCCTCCTCTTCTTCCTTCTCCAAGTGGCCTCGGTTCTTGGAAACATCACCAAACTCAAAGTTGCCTTCAATGTCCAAGACCTGCAGGTGTTTCAGCCTCCGGAAAGCACTTTCTACCACGGAGCCCACGGCCAGCTTGTTAAACCTGGGAAGTCATTCATGTGGGGCTCAGTGTGGGAACCCAGCTCTGGGGTCCCACCCCATTGTCTACCTTAGAAGGTAAAAGAGAAGGGAATGGGCCCTCCAGGAGATGATACATCAAGTTGAAAAGGCCTGGGATGGAGAAGCATGGTGCATTGTGGGAAGTATCAGTTGTTTAGGGTAGCACCAGCTTGGGGGCAGGGAATGGCACTGGGCTGGTCATCCATAAAGCAAGAATTCTCCATCTGCACACAGGCTCACTACCACTTTGGGAGTGGCACACCTGGGAATGCCTCTCTGCCTGCCCTCTCGTACTAACCCCAAAGCCTGAGCTAGCACACAGGCAAGGTCATGGCTGAACTGAGCCAGGGACACAATCAGGCCATGGGAAAACCGAGACTCTGATCTCAGATGCCCCTACTTTCTGCACCTCAGCTCCACTGTAGAAGCCTGAGCACACGTCACACCACCTCAATGTCACCAAGCCATGGGCCTTCTGCTCCACTCTCTTCTGTTCCAATCTGATTTGAGGGTTGGGATTAGGATGTGGGAGGTGTTGGGAAGAACTTCACTGGCTGTAGATGGAAGTGTCCATATCCTCTAGGAGCTGGGTCCTCCAAATCACTCCAAACCCTGGTCCCACATCCCTAGAGACCAGCAAGGACCTGGATGTCCAGCTCTGAGGCCCCGGGACCCAGCCTGGCCGACTGTGGGTAGAACAGTTACCTGCGCTCTCTGGGCCTTAGTTTTTCCAGCTATAAATCAGGAAGATGCTCTTTGGGGTTCCTTCCCACCACATTAACATCAATAACACCCACATGCATTGGCTTTTAAAGTTTCCAAAGTCCAGTTATGAAGCATATCAGGCCTAGCCAGGACTGTCCCCACCCTTCAGGGCTGAGACAGCAGAGGCTTGTGAGGTTCTGTGATGTATCCAGGGTCCCACAGCTAGGCAGCAATAGAACTAGTTTCTGCACACTGATCTCTTTCTATGAGCTGCTCCCGTGTGTCTCAATTGTCTGGCTGGAGCTGGGCAGGTGCCAAGGGTTATATACAGGGGTATGGGTAACTTCCTACCTGAGAAAGATCCCCTTGAGGTTGGGTGTGGAGTCGAAGGCATTGGCGGGCACAGTGCTAATCTTGTTGTTCTGCAGGTACAGGTACTCGAGCGACTTGGGGAGCCCCTCAGGAATCTCTGTGAGCTGATTCCCAGCAATGTCCAGCAGCTGTAGAGGTGACCGTGGGAGTCAGGACTCCCACCTGTGCAAAGCACTTAACAGCTTATAAAACTCCCACCAAACCCCCATCCTATCTAAATCTAATGATAACTCTGTGGAAGAGAGCGGTCTATAATTATCTCCATTTTCCAGGTGGGGAAACAAAAGTTCAGAGAGGTTAGGTGATCTGTCTAAGGACATACAGCCTGTAAAAGACTGGAACCTGTTATGCCTGACTCCAAACCCTTGTTAATTGATATAGGCCCTAGCCAGTCCCTCTGCCTTCACATATGAAGTCATAGCCAAGATGTTTGGGTGTCACAGTCCTTACTTCTTAACATTCTTGTCACTCTCATCAGACTAAAGACCTAAGACAGGCAGGGGCCAGGGGTCCTCCAGTCTTTGAATTTTGTCCCACTGGCCTTGGATGGCACACAGGTGGGGCTGCTCATTTGGGGACCTCAGGGGCCACATGCACAGGGGCTCAGAGCATTGGTGTGAGGCCTGCAGTGATCCTGGTACAACAGCCAGGCCTCAGGCTAGTCAGCCAGGCCTCAGGCTGGTCAGGCTCAGAGTCATCACATGCCAGGAGCCCACAGACAGGGAAGCAGGAATGGTTTGCCTGGAAGAGGAAAATACCTGCAGTGGCAGGAAGCTGGGCATGTGCTGTTGTGGCCACCCTCACCATCCCTCAAGTTGCTGTATCCCTTCACCAGACCCACGCTGTGCAGCCACAGGGCAGGACCCCATGACCTCTAAGCTCCCTTCTTTACCCTGAGGCCAACCTCAAGGTCAAAAATGGGGTCATGAATACAGACAGCCAGGCACAATGGCATCCGGATTCCAGGGTAGCGTGAGCTTCATGGACTTGAGGGTGCCTCAGTCACCTCCCCTAGCCACAGTACTTGGCGGCCTCCACATGTCTTTACGTCAGCCATGTCCTCATGCATCCCAAACATCCTGTGCCCATGGGTTCAGGGGACATGGACTCCATTGAGACACTGTGTCCACCTTCAGGAAGCCAGACTGGCTGTGCAGATGGACCCAAACTCTGAGAAGGACAAGCCAGTGGAACTGGCTGTGCTGAGGCAGTCCAGGGGAGGCTTGACCCAGCCTCAGGCCAGGGAAAGCTCTCCAGGTCAGGCTCTGAGGCAGCAGGAGCAGCTGCCTGTAGAAAGATCAGAGCATGAGGAAAAGTCCTCTGCCCACCAGACAGCACTGGCTGAGCTCCCCCAGGCCCAGGGAGGCAGCTGACCTGCCACGGGTGGTAAAGGGGAAAGGGGCTTCCCAGAGGAGGCAATGTTCTAGTTGAGTCCTAGATGTGTGCTCTAGATGGACAGTAGTGGCCCTCCATCTGTCTAATTCCCCATGGGTCCCTACTTCTGGAACTCTGTCTGGCACTAGTTGGGGCTGCATGTAGGCTGGTGGAATGGATGTCTGAGTAGCCATCACTGGTGAGCAGTGCAGGCAAAGTATTTCAGGTAGAGGAGCCAATGAGCACTGAGAACAGGGGCAGAGTAGTCTGTCCTGGGCCCCCAAATGGCCACGGGGAACTATGGGATCAGGGCAGGAGTTTGGGAGGGTGTGTTTCTGAAGGTACCCTTAACTGCATATGCAGTACTGAAGTGGTGAGCTCCTGGGGAGCTGGGCCCAAGGCAAAAAGTACAGTGGCCTGGTCTGCAGTGTGGGCAGGGGGGCTGGAGAGAAGCGGACAGAGATACGGTCAGGTGCTGGTAGGCTTCTGGGGCAGCCAGTATTGCAGAAGGAGATGCTAAGGGCAGCTTCTAGGTGTCCCTGGATGGATGTTGTCTTGTCCCTTCAGTGAGTCGGAAATGCAGCAGGGGAAATGGGTATGGAGGAGAAGACATGGGCTCTGGGTGCCCAAGAACAAGCACCTGAGGGACAGTCAAGAGGAGCAACACAGATGGCTAGATGCTGTGCCTGGCACTCAGCAGGACAGTCTGGGTGAGGTGAGACCCCAACCAACATGCAAGAAGACTGCCGGGCACACCTCCACTCTGCCTCCCCTCAGGACTCCCCCAACCTCTCCCTTGCACCCTGTTCAGACACCCTGGTCCAGATAGCAAATCCTATAGAGTCAGATATATCATCTAGTCATCCCTCTACAAGCAGTGACCACAAGCCCAGGCCTGCTGCTTCTTCAAGCTGGAAGGGCAGGGAAGGAGGGCGAGCAGAGGGCCTGCGGTCTCAGGGGACCAGGCTTATGAAAAAAAACAAAACAAAGGAAGGCCTCCCAAAGAGATGGCAGGTAAGCAGAACCCTGAGAAAGAGAGCAGAGGATGTCTTGGGAGAGGGGACAGCAATGGGCACCCGAGCCTCCAGGGTGAGGTCTGGCTGTGAATGGGCTCTGGCAGGGCAAGAGGGGGGCTGTGGCCAGTTCAGGCGGAAGCCACCCAGCATTTCAGCAGCACCTCCCTGGTTCTGCAGTAAATTTTCATTTTTGCCTGTAAACAAAAATTTTTATAAAAATTTTCATGTTTATACTTGTTAAGTTGGGAGGCTTCACTTGTTACCCAAAAAAGCTCAGTTCATGTGTCCAGAAATATGGCCACAGCAGCCACACCCACTGGCCAGCCCAGAATACCTTGGGCAGGCTCCCCCACCCCAGCACTCTGCAGTATGGTGAGGTGAGCCTACGGCATGGGCTATACCCTCCCGACCCAAGGCCCAGCCTTCTCCAAGAACCCACAGCAGGGGTGTGAGCTGGACTTTCCCAAGCTACCTGAACTGCCCCTGAGTGGCCCTGTGGGCTTCCCACCTGCAGGCATGAGCTCCTGCTTCCACAGCCCTTAAACCTCTAACTGCCTGTGGTGACCCTGACCTGGCCATCCCATAGACACTTCTGTACTCTGCCCAAAGTGGGCTGAGCTGACCCAGGCATGTTAGTCATGCATGGCCACCTCTGTCACCTTAAGGCCCAGCCTCTGCCTACCCATTCTCACCAACAGATACCTGAAGGTAAATGAGCTCAGTCTGGCTACACCAGAGGATCCTCCCCCAAGGCCCAGCCCTCACCATGTCCCACCAAGGAATGGGCTCAGGACAGCCATACCAGTAGCATACCACAGGCCTGTCCAGGCCTCCTTACCTGCAGATGGGCAAGATCCACCCAAGCACGGGGACCCAGGGCCCGGCTGCGTAGTCGGTTGCCAGTGAGGTAGAGCTCCCGCAATTGGGCCATGCCTGCCAGCGCCCCGCGCGCCAGGGCAGCCAGCTCATTGCGCTTGACCTTGAGCACGTGCACATTGCGGGGCAGGCCGGGCGGCAGCGTGTGCAGACGATTGCCTGACAGGTCAAGTGAGCGCAGGAGGCGCAGCTTGCGGAAGGCGTCGCGGTGCACCTGCGGGCTGGTGATGCGGTTATAGCTGAGGTTGAGCTCCTCCAGGAAGTAGGTGGTAGCGAAGTCCTCGCGGCCGATGCCTGTGATCTGGTTGTGCAGGATCATGAGGGTGCGCACGCGGCGAGGCAGGCCGCTGGGCACACGCTCCAGGGCATTGTTATACAGGTGCACGGTGTGCAGCCGCTTGAGCCCCTGGAACGCCAGCGGATGGATGCCGTCCGCCTGCAGCTGGTTGCTGTGCAGCAGCAGGTACTCAAGGCTGCGTATGGGGGTCAGCACATCAGCGTCCACACTCCGGATGACATTCTTCTCCAGGTGCAACAGGACCAGGCTCCGCGGCAGTCCGGCAGGGACCCGCGTCAAGTTGTTGCTGGACAGATCCAGGTACTCCAGGCTGGAGAGCTTCCTGGGGGAGGGAGAAATTAGAACGCTTGGCAGGAACCCACATCTACTTGATCCCATTATTCCCAAGGAGAGGTGTGTGTGTGTGTTAGTGGGGTGCTGTCTCTAATTCGCTCCAGCCTGGGAGTTAGGAGGCAGCTCAATGTAAGAAGGATCTGTGCAAGTTTTTTGATACATGAGAGCTTATTTGAAGGGCATTGTTGAAACTTATGTTAGATTTTTGTGGCTACCCTGGGTCCCCCAAAATGAAAATATATTTGTCTTCAATAATAATATTCAAGTATGTATTTGGTACCAATAAGCCAGTCTCCTCCATTTCCTGGGCTCCCTGCCTCCTTGGCAGCCCTTACCTATACATATCAACTATTCTTGGGGACAGCATTGCCAACTGAGGCACAAGCCTTACAGATCCTTCCTTCTCCAGGGAAAGTAGCCAGGGGGGATGGGCAAGGGATGCATGGCAGGGGGTGGGCCCTGGGAGCAGCTTGCTGGGTACCACAGTGATGCTGAGGATGTGTGAGATGCGGACCCACCAGAAGGTCTCGTTGTCCAAGCCCTCATCACTCAGGTAGTTGTTCTGCAGATACAGCTCTCGCAGGTTGCTCAGCTCGCTGAAGGCCCCAGGGGGGATCTTCTCCAGTTTGTTGTTCTAGGGGGTGGAAATGTAGGGAGTGAAACATGAGGGACATGCAAAGGGCAGGAACAGGGCCTCAGAATGAGGTGTGGAAAGGGGACTACCAGGAAGAGACTCAGAGCATCCGGGTGTGTGCAGACAGCCTCACACACAACCCACACCAAAGGGCAGGTGCCCAGGTATCTCCCTGCTTTCCCAGTGACTTGTGGTCTCCATCGTGTGCCCACAGCCCCATAGCCTCACTTGGCAGTGCTGTGCCCCTGGGCCAGCTCTTCTCCTGTAGGTCCCTGCTCTCATGCCCCAGCCATGGGTCTGCTCTTCCCCCTCCCTGTTCTCTTCCCTCCTTACCTTGAGGTGCAGCTTGTACAGGGCAGGTGGCAGGTGCTTGGGCACATGGCGCAGGAAGTTGCTGGACAGGATGAGGATCTCGACATTGCTGGAGCCGTTGAACATGCTGTCTGGCAGCCCTGCATCTGCTAGCTTGTTGTTGTGCAGATACACAGACCTGGGGGTCAAGGCACAGTCTTCATCCCACCTGAGGGGGCCCCTAGGCCAGCTTCCCAGTGAGGCTGCAAACCTTTGCTGAGGCTGGGCCCAGGGCCCAGAGTGCTCTCCTCCCATATTAACCCGAGCATGCAGTTACAGAGCCTCAGTCCTCAGCATCCCACCAGAAGTTGCCCTGTAAATTGGAGGCAGAAATAGGATTTCCTGACCCCCCAGCCCAGGCTCTTCCACACCTCACACATGCTAGGGATATTTGCCCCTCCCAAAGCAGCTCTAGTGCAGGGCCATTCTGCCTGCTGGAAGGAGCTGCCCTCCACCCTGTCCCCACTATTCCTGCACACAGTGTTCTCACCCCCTAGACCACATCTTCCTCATCCTTTAGGTCCATCTTTTGGGACCCTGAGCTCTTCCAGCCCTTGGGTGTCCCTTCACCACAGCCCTGAGCATGGGCCCTGATGCCCCACTGCGCAGCACATCAGGGGGGCCAGATCTACTCCAGCCCCTCCCTTTGCCCCTGCCAAGTCCAGGACCATTACCCTCTGACCTCAAATTTGGCTTCTGGCCAAAGGTGAGCCCATAAATCTTGGTGAGATAGTTGGCAGCAAAGTCCACGCTGATCAGGGCATTCGGCAGGAATCGGGGTGCCAATGTCAGCTGAAAAGGGAAGAGTCAGTTGGAAAGACCAGTGGAGGGCAGAGGCCGGCTCTGGGTCCCATGGCCAGCTGTTCCTCTGGGCCCCTTCAAAAGTCTCTTTTCTGCAACCAGCACCATCTTTCTAGAGTGGAAACCTCTACCCCTCCCCAACAGAGCAGAACCAAAGTATCTCTGGCTCCTCGGTCCTGAGCTTGGCAGTCAAGGCTCTGCCTGTCTGCCAGCAGTTTCCAGTCTGCCCTGCACCCTGTCCTCCTGGGCTCATCTAGTGGGCAAGATTTTAAAGGTTGCTCTGGCTGCCCTGAGGAGAAAGGGGAGGCAAATGAGGCAGAGGAGCATCCAGGGACGGGCAGTGGACTGGTGCCTGAGAGAGGTCAATGACCTGTGGAGGGTTGGACGTGGGTGAGGGATGCCCAGGCTCTGTAAGACTCCTAATCTGTGGTCATAACAGTGGTGCTGTGGTGGTTGGAGATGCCCTTCACCCAGATGAAAAAATAGAGGATTGATTTTGTGGGCAAGAAGCAGTACTTCCACTTCCATCAGACACTGAGGGGAGATGTCGAGAAGGCAGGCAGACTTTGAGTCTCAAGCCCCAGGAATGGAAAGGGCTGGAGACTGCCACTGGACGTGGCCAGAATGCAGATGGAAGTCAGAGCCTCGGAGGGGACAAGGTGCCTCCAGAGCATTCAGGGAGAAGGAGCTAGGATAGCGCCCTGTAGGTACACCAACTATTTTGAGCTTAGCTCATGCTGGCCCTTTGTTCCTACTGTTTTGAAATGGGGTCTCACTATGTTGCTCAGGCTGGTCTTAAACTCCTGGACTCAAGTGATATCCATGTCCCACTTCCTGAGGGCTGGTACCACAGATACACACCACCACACCCAGCTGTTGATTCTTCTTCTCTGGTGTCCTCCTCAGGCCCTGTAACTGGAATCTGACTACCCTTTATTGCTTCACTCATATATCATCTCCTTCACGAAGCCCTCCAGGCACCCCTGCAATTGATCTTTCTTCTATACTCCAGGAGTGTAGAAACCTTGGCTTCTCTCCATTATCTGACACTCCGATGCCCTGGGTGGGGTATGTCTCCCTCCCCACCTCCAGGGTCATGTGTGAGCCGCAACCTAGACCCAGAAGCCAGCCAGGAGGTGGCCTCGTAGAAGTTCATGGAACCTAGCAGAAGACAACATCGGGAGGGCAGGGCAGTACACCCCACCCTCCAAGGCCCTCACCTTGTTGTTGGCCAGGTACAGGTAGTTGAGGTTGGTCAGATGCTCAAATGCTTCCTCCGGGAGCCCTTCAAAGGACAGGTCAGAGCCCTGGATGAAGGAGACGCTGCAGGGGAGCACGCAAGCCACCCCACCCTTGCCCCACCCCCCACTTGCCTGGACAGGGAGACAGGCCACTCGGACCCCTTCCCAGTCAGTCCCAACAGGCCTGCCCAGCCCTGTTTTCTTTCTCCTTGCTCATGTGGCCCAAGCACAGCAGCAAGCAGTTAAGTGTCTGCTGAGGGATGCAGTAGCCTGACCCTTTCAGCCAGGAAGGAGTGTTCCCCTTGGGATGGCCACAGGTGTCAGAGCCTCTCTTCACACCCAGCCCCATCCACAGGTGGGGGACAAGCTGGGACAGCTCCATGTGGGGCAGGGCTGCCACTTCTGGGTCTTCCAGCCACCTGGCTTGCCTCTTCCCCTCTGACAGATGTTGTGCTGCTGGGAATCCCGCCAAGCTGGCCCCTTTCCAGCCCTGAGGCCAGACTCCAACACTCAGTTGTGAGCTCCAGGACCCCCAGATGCTAGGACGCGCCCAAGTTTTTAATAAGAGGGAACAGTTACATAAACCGTGGAGTGTCCCTCCATGGAATACCCTGCTGGTGTAAAATGCCGGCCAGTGAGAGCCGCGGCAACATGGGGAACGCTGCCAGGAGAACTGCTCAGGGAAACAAGGCCAGTTATCACATCTGAAGTCGGAATTCAGTGATGAATTGAAAAACACTAGGAAAAAAATGACTGGATTGTGAGATGGTTGTACAACACTAGAACTCATCAAATTGTACCTCTATGTTGGGTTCACCTCATGTTATATAAATCACACCTCAATAGAGCTGTTTTAAAATTGGAAAGAAATATACCAAAATGTTGATAGTGATTAATTCAAAGTGGCAGAATTGCATGTGGTTTTTTACTTTCCTTTTTTCTTTTCTAAGTTTTCTATCCTAATCACATACTATTTTGTTATAAGAAAATAATGAAGTTTGAGGACTCTAGAGCTCTTTGTTTTGTTTTTGACTGCTCTTTGACTCTAAAGGCCCCTGTGAATGGAAGTCTATGACAAGGTCCTGGGAAGCCTGGCTGCTCTGAAGCCCCACCCAACCCATGCCCCAGGTCTCAGAAACTCCTAGGGCTGGCTTTTGGGCAACATCAGGGAGCTCCTGGAACATGTAGGACCTGTCCTCACACAGCTCCACTACCAACCCAGCCCAGCCCTATTTCCCCACACCCCAGGAACTATAGGGCCAAGCTTTCCCCATGGATACTCAGCACCACTCAGGTCCCTGAGTCCCCAGCTGGTGTCCCATGGCTCTGGTGACCCCTCACCTCGGGAAGTCAGACGGTTGTTCTGGAGGTTCAGAGTTTCCAGCCGCTGGAGCCGAGAGAGTTCCTCAGGATAGATCTTCTCCAGCTGATTGTTCTAGAAGGGGTGGGGTGAGGAGGCAGCATCAGCCTGGAGGGGCATTACCTGGGCTCCTAGACCTATCCTTAGTTCCAGTCCTGGGAGCTAGTTCATCTCTTGGGCACCTATCTTGGCAGGCAGACCCTGGGTGCTGGCTCATATGGGCGCTGGGGGTAGCAATGACCACAGAGATGTATGAATTCTTCAAGGAACCCACAGGGGCAGGTAGGGATGTAGCTCAGTGGTAGAGCATGTGCCTAGCATGCACTGGGACGCCAATCCCAAGTACAGGGGGGGAAAAAAGGAGCCCACATGTGGACGTCTACAGGTAATTGTTTATGCTTGCTGGGCTGTCTGTCCCCTTGACCCGCCCCATGGGTATTTCCACTTGGTGGCATCCATAGCTGTTCCCCAAGCAGAAACCACTTAGCTTCCCTTTCTAAGCCCTTCTTTTGGAACATTATAAAACCTGGGTCATTTACCACCTTCCCCAGCCTTGTTAGGTTGAACTAGAGCTGGATTAGGAACCTACTCTGAGTGTCACAGTGGGAGTCCTCTTTGTGGAGTTCCTCTGTTTAGGTCTCTGCCTTGCCCATGGACTGTGAGCTCCTAAAGGGCAAGGCATATCCAAGTCCTCTGTGCCCAGTGTCCCACACAGGACCAGAGGTGTAGAGCAGGAACCCAAGAGATAGTCTATATGTGAATGAGTAAGTGAACCTATGTAAGAGTTGTCCTTAATTTGTCCCTTCCTCTCACTAACCACCCTAAACGAGGCCCCAAAGCTGCCATCAGGTTGCAAAATGACCATGGGTGGGTCACTTTGCCTTACTGGACCTGATCTCCTCTGGAAATGGATATGACAGCCACCACTCCAGAATGACCAGGTCACAAAGACCATTCCGGATGAATCTGAGTCCACCCAGTCTGGAAGGCCATGCCCACTTCTCAAGGTTCCAAAATCTAGCATGCACCCCTGCAGGACAAGCTCTCTGTTCTCTGTGCCCCTGAGAACTCCAGTTGGGTCTGCTTGGCTATGATCTCCTGGTCCTGTGATGGTGACTGCATTGTTCTGTCTATGCAGAGAGATGGTCAGTCACCAGGCAGGTTTGTGTCAATGTGAGAGCCTGACTGCACACTGGGTCTCAGTCAGACTCCTCAGCAAACAAGCAGGCTGTACCACCTCAGTGCTCCATGGCTGGGACATCAGGAGAGTGTCACATGATGAGGCCAGGACTCTACAAGTCTAATCTGCCTTGTACTCTGAATCTGGA
Source organism: Geosciurus inauris (assembly GCA_004024805.1). Classification (NCBI taxonomy): domain Eukaryota; kingdom Metazoa; phylum Chordata; class Mammalia; order Rodentia; family Sciuridae; genus Geosciurus; species Geosciurus inauris. The sequence continues at coordinate 120,589 of PVHX01002712.1, forward strand.
GATGGGGAGCCTTCTGGGGGACATCCCTGGTGATCACTGGCATATCAGTCTCACCTGAAGGGACAGATGGTTGGTGTGCTCAGGCAGGTCCCCGGGGAACTCACGCAGGTCGATGCCACCACAGTCCACAACACCCTCCTGGGAGCAGGCACAGTCTCGGGGACAGTCGACAGTGGCCGGGCCAGGCCCTGGCTCCTCGGGGCTCAGGACCAGCACAGGCTCCTCCTCCACAAATTCATTCTCCTCAGGACTCAGATTGTGGGTGCTGCTGCGGCCAAACATCGGGGCCCTCACTGCGAGCACAGGTCCCAGGTGTAGCTGTGGTGGCAACAACAGCAGGAGCAGCAGTGCCCTGCTCTGGGCCATAGTGCCTGTGGGAGGTACCGAGTCAGGCTGTCCTTGGTGCCAGGACTGACTTGTGCCCTGTTAGATACATTGGGCACAAGTCTTGGGCCCTCAAAAGACATGACGGGGCCTGCTCGAACACAAGGCAGGACCCACTGTGGTCCCCGTCCTAGGCACCCTGCTGTCCCTCCCCATCCAACCTCCATCAGGACTGCCCTCTGGAGGGGTGGGATGAGTTGAAGGGATGAGATGAGGCTCTGTCCTCAGGCATGTCTGCAAAAGCTTCCACGACCCTCAGCAGGTTGAGTTCTGAGGAATCTGTATCCCCATCTCACAGAAAGATGAAGCAGGATCTGAACTTTGCTAAGCTGCTGCTGCCCTGGTTCAAGTAGTGTGGGAAGCCACTGTCCCCCCTCCAGCAGACACAAGCCATGATGGGCCAGCACCAGCAGTTGCATCCCAGAGCTTCAGCTAGCCATTCAGGATCTTTGGGACTTGACCCTGCGTCTCCCGCAACCATCTCAGTTACACAGAACTGGGTCTAACTGTGTAGTTCCTCCCTCTAGGCCTTTGTACTTGCTGTTCCTTCCACCGGAATGTCCTTCCTTTCTCTTGTCCAATCACTAACTTCTTTTCTAAGAACCTACTCCAGTGCTATGATGAGGGGGAGATTCTGAGATGGTCCAGGGCTTAGCATTAGTTGACTTGGGTTGTGTCTTTGTCACACATGGGGCTGTGAGCAACTCCCAATGTCTGGCGTAGGCCAAGCACCAAGCCTGGCACAGAGGAGGCCTCAGTGAGGGGAGCTGCTGCCGTCCTGTGACCTCCCACATCTCATTCCTGGTGTTCACACGCTTGGCTGCCCTCTCCAGAGCCTGATGGGTTCGTGTGGCTGTTGCCATATCCAGGAGGTCACTCTCCAGCTCAGTCCCCTATTGCAGCAAGGGGGTTGCAGATTGAGGAAGATGGTGGGGTGCCACTGTTCTAGTAGTCCCCAGGTCTGGGCTCGATTCAGGTCTGGGTTGCTGAGTCATTGTTACAGGAACCCACTTAGAGGTCTCTGGGATGTGGTAAGCTGTGTCAGGTGGTAGTCAGGGACTAGAGACCCCAGTTTGAGTCCCACCTGTACCACTTAGTGGCTTGGACCTCACTGAGCTGCCACTTCTGCATCTGAACCAGATGATATGTCTAAACCTGGGCTTCTATGAGAAGTCAGTAAAATAACAGACACAGATACCTGGCACCTGTCAGGTGATGAGGAGCTGCCATTGCTATGTACTGAGTGGCACAGGGACTTGCCCCAATAAATGGGCAGGGGGTACAGGCACAAGTGTCTAGGCCTTGGCACATTCAAGCCAAGGGCTGGGTTCCAAGTCTGCTTAGGTCACATGGACCTGTGAGTCAAGGTGGCCTGGCTGACCCCACTTCTCTCTCCTCATACCTCCTGGGCCTCATCCTCCTAGGATGCTGCCACCCCAGTCTGGAGCAGGGTGGCCACAAGCACATGGCCCAGGAAAAACTCTCCCATCCCAACATCAGGGTTATAAGGATCTGACCAGACACTGGGTCTGGGAGAGTTTGGGAAACGGGAAGCTTGTCAATCACACAGATGACTGAGTGGGCTCTGCAGTCTCACAGCCAGCACTGTGATCTCAGCTCTGGTCCTTACCTGCTATGTGACTTCAGACAAGTTTTGAAACAGTCTAAACCTTAGTTTCTCATCTGTCTTTGGAATGATAATAGAACCGCCATCATGGAGAGACTGACAGGGTCAGTGAGATGCACACACTGCACACAGTAAATGCTCAATAAATGTTGGCTCTTCTTACCACTACTCATATGCTCCATGGTGTGGTCCACTCCCAGGCACATCATTGCCCACTCCAGAATCCCCTGCTTCTCCCTCCCCTTGTCTAGACCTCACCTGGGCTTTTTGGTCAGACAAGCCACCTGCTCTCAGAAGTTGCAGACATGCTAGCCACCTCCGAAATCCAGCCCTGTGTCGTATCAGGATTTCTTTGCATTCCTCATTGGCTCAGCCAATTCTCCAAGGCACGGCTTTTCTGCACCCAGCCTGGCACTGGGGACACAGGTGAGGTCCATGTGACCTAAGCAAACTTGGAACCCAGCCCTTGGCTTGGATATGCCCAGGATAAGGTCCCTGCCCTTCTTTTGGAGGGAGCAGTGGACCCCAGTACCAATAACCACTTCCCATCTAGACTGGGGTGGCAGTGTAAAGGGTTCCTCAGAGGACAGGCCCTAGAAGGAAAAAGTGTGAGAAGAGAAGAGAAGAGTGGCAGCCAGGCCTCCTTCAGCCACAGGTCCACATGGCGAGGCAGACTCAGTCCCCGAGAACAAGGAAGCCCAGCACCCTTGTAGTGTAAATGTAGTGTACATAGCTCCTGGGCTCCAGAGATCAGGTGGCAGCAGTGACAGCTGCCTGGACCCATGACCACCCTGCCACCTCTCTCCTGCCTCAGTGCCTTCACCAAATGCCAGTCAACAGACTGCCATTCCCCTGGCACACTATAGACCCCACAGCCGGCTCACAGCCCCAAATTCACTCAGGGCAGGAGGCCAGGGACAAAGGATCTAGGGGAAGGAGTTCAGATGCTACATATCTTGTACAGCCTGGTCTTTCTCCCTCATCTTCAGTTTGTAGTTATAAAATCTATAAATCACACCTCTGTACAAATATTTAATTTATATTAACATTCTGAACAATACTGAAAATGTTTCCATCACTTCACAGATGGGGGAGCTGAGGTCCATGGGGGTCGGCCATTATAACAGCTGTTAAGTGGAGAAGCTGAGCTCCCAGCCCAGGTCTTCAGCTGTCTTGAGCTGCTCTGCCTGGGACAAGCCCAGCTGGGTGCAGCCTCCTCCTCTTAAGAGGCTCACATTGTCCACTCTGGTTGTCACATGTGGCACTTAAAATGTGGCTAGTCCAAATTGAGATGTGCTATAAATATAAAGTGTAGTGTACATGGATTTCAAAGATGTAGCAAAAAAGCCATGTAAAATAATTAATATAATTTCAAATTTATTTTTATATAGATTATAGGATAATATTTTGGACTTATTAAACAACATTAAGTTTGCCTATTTCATTTTACTTTTTTAATGTGGCCCTAGAAAATTTTGCATTGCATTTGTGGCTTATATTTCTATTAGATAGTGCTGGTCCAGAGCATTATGTGTAAACTGAGTCTGATCTCAGTGCCATCAGAGGCAGGATGGAGGGAAGCTTAAGAGACCATAGGGGCCCAGGGGAAGCCTAATCTTGCCAGAGGTGGCTTCCTGGAAGTGAGGCCTGGTCTAGCGATTCTGAAGGATGAAGATCAGGCCAATGGAAAAGAATGCTGTGAACTAGATCTACAGAGCTCACTAGACTGTCTGGTGACAGGTGGAGACTGGGCGTGATATATGGAGACAGTTGACAAAAGTCTAGGCCAAGTAAGGCCAGGAAGTGTGAGTCTTTTCTCTGGAAAATGAGCTGCAGAAGGACAGGGGTGTGACAGAGGCTGTGAATGGCACAGAGGAGAGATAATGAGCTTACCCTGGGCACAGAGGAAGGTGCTGAACTTCAGGGATGGAGAGGCAGAAATGGATTCCAGGGAGAGGAAGGAAGAGTTGTCATGGCTTGAAGAGTGGTGGCTACAGTGGCACCTCCCTGTCCTCCAGCTATCCAAGCCACCCTCAGGACCATGGAAGCCTGAGCAGCTCCAGTTCTACCACCAATTTGCTGTGTGACCTTGGGCACACCACTCACCCATCTGAGTTTCAATTTTCCCATCTGTTCTTCTAAGAATGTTGAGCAAGATAAGCCCCAATACTCCTTCTGGGTACCTGGCCACATGGGAAGAACAGTGGAGAAGCAGACCCCTGGTGTCCTGGTGCTTCAGGTGTGCCTGGGAAGGGACAACTCAAACCCTTAGAGCAAAGGATCAGCTTGGTCTATGGCAATCTCTCCTCTGGTGGAGAACATTAGACGCAGAGGGACAGAGGTCCCAACTGACTGCTGTGTGAGCCTGGAGTACTCATTTCACTGCTCTGAGCCTCTGTTTACGAGCTGAGGAAACAGAGAGGGAGCTACTCAAAAGGATTAAATGAAAGGATGGGCCCTACCAGATGCTGGCACCAAGTAGGTCTGTCATACACAGGGTTACTATTACTGAGGAAGTAACTGGCACATGCTGCCAACCAAACCCAAGGCCAGAAGTGGGGGGAGAGGGTTAAGGCAGAACTAGAAAAAAGGGGGAAAGACCAGGGGGCAGATCCTGGGTCCCCAGCCCCACTTTCTTCCTCCTCTCAAGGTCAGTGAAGTAAACATTCATTGAACACCTGCTCTGTGCTGAGCCACAGACAGCAACATCTTACGGATGCTAATGGAAATCCCAAGATGAAAAGTCTACCTTCCTAGTTTGCAGGTTCAGAACTCAAACACAAAGGGAACCTCACTGCTGCCCATCCCCAGAAATCTCCTCCTCAAATGCCCCTGCTCTGGTTGGCTTCTTTTGCTCCCTCCACTGGGTTAGGGTGCTCCCTTGTGCTCTCACAGCACCCTGCCAGCTTGGTCCTTGGAAGCTCAGCGGATATGGAGTGGGTACTCAGGAAATGTTTGTTGAATTAATGAATTTGTGAAGGGCAGAATTGGAAAATATTTGCAATATTATCTGGTCTGACTCTTTAGTTTACAGAATAGTATGTAAAAAACAAGGCCAGGGCTAAAATTTGTCTTGAAGGTTGAGTAGGAGTTCTCCAAGCAGTCAAAGGAAAAGGCACTCCAGGCAGATGAGCAAAGGCACCAAGTGGGGATGGGGGAAGAGGGAGGTATGTTTAAGAGGATAAAAAGGGAATGGAAGTTGGGGCTGGGGACACAGGTTATCAAGAGCATTAGCTACTATGCAAAGGTTTTGGTGATAGGGAGCCATCAAGCATTCCAAGCAGATGGTGGTCAGTGGTCTTATATATGACTTCACCAGACCTAAAGTCTCCACCATAGCAACTTCCTCCCTTCCCAAGATTCAGACAGAAGGGACAAAGTATGTAAGATCATTATGAAAACAGTCATGTGAATCTGACACATCTTAACTTGCACTCTAGGCTAGGAGTAGACTGAGCGCTAGCCCTCACCAGTGGCTGTAAGTGGCCAGGAACACTCAGACCAGCCACAGGTCCTTGCCAGGACAGCTCACCCACAGAGTGGTGAGCTCTTTTACCTTTGAATGGTGTTATCCAGGGGATCTGGCTGGGCTCCTCCTGCCTGGCCTTGGCCTTCCAAAGGCAGAGCGCAACTTCATCTTTCCTAGCCAGCCCAAAACCAAAGGGCTAATGCTCAGGTCGGGTATACTCATCCCTATGCACTTTCAGACTGCTGACCCTCAGCGGTCCACGCCGCACGCACCAGCCCCGGCGCTCGCCCCTGCTGCAGTGCCTCCTTCTCTCCCGCAGTTCAGGCTGCCGCTGCCTCCCAGCCCCTGCCCCGACGCTGCCAGGAGCTTGCCGCCGCCGCCGCCTCTTCCACCTGACGGCGCGTCAGGTATTCCAACGCCTCGCTCTCAGGCCAGGTTTGTGGTTCGGGGACCCACAACCTGGGGCTTCCGCTGCATTTGCAGTAAGGTGCCGACCTCCTTCCTTGCCTTCCCTTCTCTCTGTCCCTATCTCTGTCCTGTCCTGGCCGGGAATCAGCCGCCTAGACAGACCGAGTCCAGGCTCCGCTAGTGCGCGGCGCTGGGCTGGCACAGCACAGGGGCGCAGAGCCGCGCCCCACAGCAGGACCCCGAGGCAGGCTCGGGGTGGGGGGGCTTCACCTGTCCACGTGCCCTAGGGGCATATCTCTGCCTCTTTCTGGGCCTCAGTTTCTCTGTCTGTAATGAGGCTGGACTCCCTGGGGAACCTGATGAATGTCGTGAAAAGACGTGGGGATACTCTGGGCCCGGGCGTTAAATACAGGGGTCCACACCCCTCTCCAGTTCCACCTGCCCCCACAGTCCCCGTCGCCCGCCTGCGTCCCTCCACTATCCCCCTCCACCCCATCCGCTCACAGATTCTTTCCAGATGTGCGCAGCAGGAGGGGCCTGGGGTCTAGAACTAGCCTGGCGAATGAAGAGAAAAGGCCCCTCCCTGCCCAGGTCGGGATCGCTCAGGAGTCGCACCCGAGGGGAAGGAAGATCTCTGGCCGTGCCCGCGATGCAGGCTCTGACCCAGGGGCGAGGTGCGGCGGCTCCTCCCCGGGCAGCTGTTGAGCCATCCGGAGAAGGCGGGGAAGTCTAAGTCTGCTGCCCAGTCTCAGTCCCCGGTCCCTGGCCCACCCGGCCGCCGGCGCCTGGTACCTGCTGCGCCCCGCGCGGTGCCGCGCCCCGCCGGCTGAACACTCTCTCCTGAGTCTCCGCTGCGCTCCGCGGGCGCGGGCTCCGTCCATTCAAGTCTAGCCGTGCGCTCCGCGACACAAGTTTTGTTGTGGGTTTTCTCCTCCCCGCCTCTCCCCCGCCCCCACCCCGCGTGCATCTGCTGGACGCCGGCCTTCCCCGGACACAGGCGTAGGGTCCCCCTGGGCGCGGGAGGGGAGGGCCTGCACCCGCCGGCACTACGCTTGGCGGAGCCTTACTTCCCGGGGAGGCAGAGCCGCCTCACCGTCCTCTCCGCCCTGCGGGCCGCTGCACCACGCCCCCCCAGACCGGGAAGGCGGGGTGTCTAGCCCGCAACGCTTCCTACTTCCCAGCCTTCCACCGTGGAACTCGACCCTCTTTAGGCCCCCGCACCTGAAAGTAGGGCCATGGAGAGGGCTCCTTCCACTTAGTGGCTCGGTTCGCAGCTTCTTCCTCATGATGGAAGATTTTGCGACCACTCCAGGCATGACTACCTTTCCATTCACTCTCCTACCCTGGGGTCCCGGGCCATGGCTAACGCGCCGCCGGCCAGGATCCTGCTGGGCCCCTTCCCGGAAAAGTTCTCAGCTCTGTACCTAACCCTCTGCCCCAACCCCGCAGTGTCCCTGGGCCCACAACCTGGTGCACCTTGAAGGATGGTAAATTGGGCTGGCAATAGGGTGCCAGCAGATCCCGGTCTCAGGAAGACAGAGGGGTGGGTGGTGAACGGTGAGCCCTCACGGCACCACATTGCTCCCAGGAGCTGAAAACATTTCCAAGTAAAGGAGCATTAACTACTAGCAGCTGAAGCAACACCGTTGGAGCCAGGGGCTTCAGTGGTGGAAGGCAGTGGGGCTGGTTGAGGTGGTACTTGGCACCTCTGCTGTGGAACAAGCCTCTCTCTCATACCTACTCTGGCCCACCTACTCTAGCTGCCTTATTGGGTGCTTGGATAAATAAACCAAACGTGGGACCACTTATTTACCTTAATTGCCTAGGCCCTGAGGAATGAATGGCTCATGTAAAGATGCTCCAGACCTTTTTCACTCCTGCTGCTGCCCACAAGGGCATCCTGTTTATATAGCATGTGCATTGCGTGCATTACTGTTCTTCAAAACCTTGAGAAGACCACTGTCTCTGGCATCCTACAAGGAAGGAGATGACCTCCAAAAGGGCGTGAGTGACTGAGAAAAATGACCATTAACTGGCAGCACTGGAGAAGAGCCCAAGTCTACCCCTCTTCATTGTCTTCTCCATGGTAAGAACAGGCAGAAGATGTGAGTAGGCATGTGTAGAGCCTGGATTTGAACGCACAGCTGTCAGTTTCCATTACACCAATAACTCAAGAACTTAGCAGAAAGGGAAAAGGAAATATTTTGCCTTCTTTGGCCTCAAATTCCAGTCATCTCTGGGTTCAAACTTTAGAGTCGGTATGATTCACAGGACTGGACTGGGGCCAACAGAGAGATGCATCTGCTGTCTTCTGAATAATGAGCCTAGATTCATGTGCAGCTAAAAGAACTGGATTCTATTGGCTTGAATATCCATGAACTAAAATCTAGGACAATGAGAGCCAGCATATACTGAGTGCCCACAGGCACTGTCCTAAATCTTAAGTATCTTATTATCCCAACCCAGGGAAAGGTATTCTCTACATTTATAATTGTCAGGGCCAGGGTGTTTGAGGGCCAGACTTGTGGTACACCACTCACTGTTCTCCACCACCCTCACTGAAAAAGACTCTGCTAAACCAATGCCCATGCATGCTTTGTGGCTGGCTGGTGCTATGGACACAGCTACATCATTTGTCTGAAGCACAGACCCTTTGAGGGTCTCTGGTGGGAAAATGGAGGCAATCCTGGTGCCCCAGAAACAAGTCTTCTGGTTTTCAGAAAGGTTGTTAAGATCCCAGCAGATCGGGAGGCTGAGGCAGGAGGATCCCAAGTTCAAAGCAAGTCTCAGCAACTTAGCGGGGCCTTAAGCAACTTAGCGGGGCCTTAAGCAACTTAGCGAGACCCTATCCCAAAATTTTTAAAAATAATAATACAAAAAGGGCTGGGGATGTGGTTCAGTGGCTAAGCACCCCTGGGTTCAATTCCTGGTCCTAAATAAATAAATAAATAAATAAATAAATAAATAAATAAATAAGTTGTAAAGACAGTTGAATTTGAAATTTAGGTTTCCCAAATATACCTGCTGCTTCGACTCCTTCATGCTGCTCCCCAATTTCAGGTCCTGTTTGATATTACAATAGTACATAGCATCATGCAAGCCTTGAATGTAGACCTGGGTTCAGATGAAAATAAAAATAGTACTCACACATCACAGATGTCTACATTAAATGGGAAGTTGCAAGTATGGGATTCTGTATAGCACCTGGTACATGGTAAGCACTCCATAAATGGCAGCTATAATTATTACAGAACTATTACCCACACCTAACCAACATCCAGGAAATATTAAAATAGAAATGTCAAGTGGTAAGAATTAAACAGAACTTCGCTACTACCCGGGACAAGTGACTTCTAACAAAACAAACAAAGAATACTCAGAAGGGAGGAAAGACAGACACTGTAGAGATAGCTGGGGCTGAAGAACAGGAAGGCTCTCTAGGGGATCTCATGCAGAAAAAGGGGAGAAAAGGAGCAATGAGCTGTTATACTTCATCATCAGAGAAGAAAATTACTTGTCTCACCTTGAGCTGAGGGCCCAAGACCTTTCCTTTAATACTGAGCTATGGCAGTGGCTTGATCAAATCACATGGCATCATTTAGGGTATATGGGTTCCATCTGAAGATCTTGATAAAGGAGAAGACTCATCAAAGAACAAACAGAGAATGATGGAAAAGCCACAGGCCACATTAGGTACACCAAGTCTCTGGACTCTGACAACATCATATGCAAACTCTTCATTATTGAACTTTTCTTGCCATATTATTATATTTTTCAACTTTCTTCCAATGGATTATGAGCCCTCCAGGGCAAGAACTTCATTTCATATAATGTGAGGTCTCCTTTCTGGCTCTAAAAAACATCATTGTGATAGGTAGATCACAATGATGCCCTCCGCCAGATGTCCACATCTTAATCCTAGAACCTGTGAATATGTTACCTGACACCAAGGACTTAAGAGCTATAATTAAGACTACAGATCCCCCCTCTCCAGTGCTAAGGATCAAACCCAGGGCCTCACATATGCTAGGCAAGTGCTCTACCAATCCAAGGTTATAGACCCGAAAATAGAGAATTTGTCATGTATTTTCCAGATCTGCCTAGTCTAATCATGTGAGTTATTAAAAACAGAGGCATGTCTCTGGCTGGAGGTGGGAGAGATGCAAAGGAAAAGGAGGTCAGAGAAATTTGAAATGTGAGACAGACTTGACTAGCTTTAATGAAGGGGCCATGAGCCAGGGAAAAAGGCAGCTCTAGAAGCTGCAATACACTCAGGCTGCCTGCAAGGGTGCAGGGACTTCAGTCCTATGGAGCATGGAAATGAGTTCTACCCAAATCCCAAATAAGCATGGGAGCAGGTTTTCCTCCAGAGCCTCCAGATGAAAGTCTAGGGTAGCAATATCTCCACTTCAGCCTTGATAAAGAGCCAGAACACAGAAACCAGTTGAACACAACCAGACTTCTAAGCATAGTGCTATTATTGCCTCTTATTTTAGGAAGCATGCTCAGGGAGGATTTGAAACGTGCTTAGGTGGCCTGACTAGGGAGTGCTTGGGACAGGCTTCAAACTTAGGTCTTCAGATTCCAACTCTAGCAAGCATGGTTTTCAATGCTGCAGCTAGGGTTCTGTGGCTTGAAGATTACACCTTAGGCCAAATAAAAACCAACTACAAAAAAGGACAAAAACAAACCAACACACACACACACACCAAAAAAAAAAAAAAAACACCTTAATTAAACCTCTTTCACATTATGAAAATGTAAAAGCTTTTGAATATTTCTTTTGAATCTTCAGTTTCCTCCTAAGTAAATTATGAACAAGTCAGGGCATAAACACATTTTTTAAAAAAGGATATCAGGTCTTCTTTCTGGCACATAGAAGAAAAAAAATATTTTGATAAAGCAAAAGGAGGAATCCTTGAGAGGCTGTCAATGAAATAGCACTTCCTCCCACTCAGATGATCTTTCAGCCACTATTAAGGTCCATCTCTTAAAATGAAAGGCTCTCGGTGTTTGCAGTGGAGTTTAGGAACATCTCTGATTGGAGTTTCCAGTCTACTCATGACCGATTTTTATTGTCAGGAAGTTCAACTGATTTTCAGTCTGAAATATATCTATTTTTTCCCTTTACTTCTAACAGCTAAGCAAAAAGTTCCTCCCCCTTTTTTGGTCTTTCCATCTCTCAAATATTTGTGAACTGATATCACACCCTGCCCTTGGGTATCATTTTGCCAACCTTAAGCCTTCTTTCAGCCTGCCTAAAATCAACCATTCTCTAATACTTCTGTCTTCATGCTCAAAACTCTTTTCCATTTATTTCTGTCCTAATGTTTACTCTTGAACAGACAGTGGTCTGCACACTACAGAAGGTACTATGTTCCAAAAGACAAATTACACAATAACTTGCAGAGGAAAACTTAAGTGTTGTTGGGTAGTTGGTTAGAAAACTAGCACTAACAGCTTCTCTGCCTACAATTTAAACAAATAGTAGGCTATCATCAATTTCCCCCAGTTCTACATAAAAGTTTATGGCCACAGATATAGCAACTAAAAGGTCAAGTGCTTACTACATGCTGCTGAAAACAGTATTGTGACTATTTACAAAGTAGTTAAATGACTATTAATATAATAGGCTAAATGGACATCACTTTTTGCAGTAAGTTTTGAATATATTTTTTAAAAAACATTTCTTCAAGAACTCTGGCTAAAATGCCATACCAGATTAAAGTTACAGCCAAATGGAATCAGGCCAGAAATCTGGCCCAATATTCTCTGTTCTTACCAAGAACTAAAGAACTGTTTGTTTGCAGCAGTCTCCAGATAGATCTAATGTTGGCCCTTTCCAGAAGATTTTGTAGCTCTCTATTGAGAAAAACTCTAAATTTTGGCCAGAGTTGGCTGTTGTTTCTGATAGCATGTAAATCTTTCAGACCCGTCATGAGCCATTTAGTACAAATTCCTAATTCATGTCAGTGTGGTCTCTAAACAACCTCAACCCCGCAGAGTAATTTACCGGAAGGTACTATCTGGACAGTTACTTTTCCTTTCTAGTCAATAACATCAAGCAACTTCTTTGTGTTCAAAAAGCAATCGTGGGGGTGCTGGGGTTATGGCTCAGTGGTAGAGCACTTGCCTCACACATATGAGGCACTGGGTTCGATCCTCAGCACCACATACGAAACACATAAATAAATAAAATAAAGGTTTAAAAAATCTAAAAAGAAAAAAAGCAATCAGCAATCATGGCATGGGCTTCTAGAACTGTAATTTTTGACCCAAATGAAAACCTTCTGAAAGTCATACCAAATTATTCTATATCCATTCACTTAGTTACAGAGGCTATTAAATTTAAGTGGTTCTTGAAGAAACTGTAAGGATGCAGATAAAGTCAACAAAAATAAATTATTCTCCATCCTGAAGCCAGCCCATTATCTGGTCCCAAAGGATTGTTTCAGAGTGTTCCAATTTATTTCTTTTTTTTTTAATGTTTATTTTTTAGTTGTAGGTGACAGAATATCTTTATTTTATTTTTATGTGGTGCTGAGGATCGAACCCAGTGCCTTATGCGTGCTAGGCGAGCACGCTACCACTGTGCCATAATCCCAGCCCCTCCAATTAATTTCTTCAAGTGAAACAAATCTCTTAAATAACAGTAGGTATAATCCACTGAGTACCTACTGTGTACTTGACATTTTACAGCTACAATTGCTAATTCTCACAACCACGGGGTTGGCACTATTATTCCCATCTTACACAGGGAGAAACAGGCTTAGAGTTCTTACTTATTATTAGGTCCCAAGGTCCCAAAGCTACTTAAGTGCCACAGCTAGGACCAAAACCCATATCAAATGGGCCCCAAAGATTCCCCACCATCCCAGGCTGCTCTAAATGTATTACTTTCTAAAGACAATGAAGTTTCAGAAGATAAAGCTGCTAGCTGCAGGCTTTAATTTCCTGGTTTTTTTCTTAAGGTGAAATATTGAGGAAAACAGAAGGATATTTATATGTGATTGAACCTTTTAATAGGTATTTTACAATCTATAAAGGACTTTAATGATCCTTGTCTAACCCTTAAGAAACAGCTATTGACCTTACTTGGTGGACACTGCATTAACACTGGACACACAGAGATGAGTAATGGTTTCGGCATTCAAAGTGCTTATGGTCTAATGAGACACATCCACCTCCAAATTAATGGTCCCCCTTTTGCAGAGGAAAAAACTGAAGGATGACAAGGCCAGAATGTCTTTTCCTAACTTAGCTTCAGGAGGCAGAGACAGGACCAGCTACCAGGTTCTGCCAGCTCTACCTCTGCCTACTTTTTCACATCTATCTCCAGTACTGACTGACACCCTACTGCACGACGCCATCTTCTTGCATGTGGATATCCATTCAGCAACCCTCAGCCCCACATGCTCTCCACACAGCAGCAATGTGGATAGCTGGAGACATCTCGGTCCCCTGCTTTCAGTTCACTGCTCTGGTGGCCATCAGTTCTATTCCCAAATATTCCAACTCCATCCTTTCTTTCTGGCACATGGTAGGGTTCAGAAGTTAAATAGGGCACATGACTCTCTTTGAAACATGAAATGGGAGCAAAAGTGATATGTATCACTTCTGGGTGAAAGCTTTAAGAGCATCTCTTTCTCTGCCAAGATGGTCATGATGTTCTAGATAGTGGCTATTCTATTAACCTGGGCTCTATACTGAGAATATGATAGCAAGGTAGACATATAGCATGAAAAATAAACATGTAAAGCTATATCTTCAACCCTTCCAACTGCACTAAAATGAGATACAAAAGTCTTACCATAATGAACAAAGTCCAATATAACTATCTCCTATGCACCTTCTGATCTCATCTTGGGCCTGTCCTTGCTTGTGAATATGGCCCCTTGCAATTTTAGGAATGAGCCAAGCTCCTTTCCAGAATTTAATGCAATGTCCTTGGCATGGTTTGCTTCTTTCTAACCTCCAGAGCTCAGCTTAAAAATTACTTCCTCAGAGATGTCTTCCTTAATTCCATTATCGAAGAAGCCCTTTACTGTGACTCTCCATCACCACACCCTGATCACCTGCTGCACAGCATTTCAGTTTGTACTAATCATTCATTTCTTTGACTCTTCCGCCCAATCACGAGGGAAGAACTCACCACTACCTCCAGTGCTCATCACTCTACCTTCTAGAAAGTACCCTATCTATGATAGGCACTCAGTAAAAACTTGTTAAATGAACAAATAAAAAAGACTCCCGAAATATGATAGAACATTACAGATAGCCTATCACAGGAACAAGTGGTGATGGTAATGCTGAGGATAGAAGGGGAACTCATGTTTGCTGAAGGACCATCAGGTACCTGGCACTGTTTTAGGTACAGATCAGGCAACAGAACTAGTAACATTTTTAACCCTGACCTCTAAACCATAACCCTAGGGAAAGAAGAAAACTGGTAGTATATTTTTTCACTAAGTACTTGTTGTACACATAAATTTAACTCATATACAAATATATTTCTATCTCAAGAACCAGTTTTTGTTTTTAACAGGCTCATCCTAAAGCCTATTTCAGGCATCTCTTGTTTCCAGAGACCAGTGAGGACGGAATGATACAGCAAATCCAAACTAAGGATTTATCATTTCATTGGCACCTCTTTCTTGAAGTGGTTTTCTTCTCAGAGGAAGAAGTCACTATGATTAGGAAGCAGATTCCTTAATTTATTCTATGGGACTTGGGATCAACTTGTATTGGCTTAATTTATCCTCTGGCCCTATCACCACCATATATTATTCTGCTGGCCATAGAACATACAAAGCTGAATGGTCTCAGAGGATCTGATCTATTGTCCTAACTATATCAGCAAGGGCTCCAAACATCTAAAACAAATCAAACAACCCATGTTTTTACTTCTGACCACTTTTAGCTAAAGTAACAACAGAAAGGTGGGCCTGCATAATTCCTGAATAGCTCTTCTATGCTCTGCGTAGACTCTCAAGATTATAACAGGAGAAGGAACCTCAGGGACCATTTACTTAAATCCCTTCCTTGAACAGTTTAGGAAATAGTCCAGCAGCTATTTACTTAAGAGAAGCAAGTCTTCTGGTCCTGGTCTGGTGCTCTTCCCATGACCCCACACTGACTTCCTAAGCGAGAACTGGTCATCATGTCAAAGCACCCAGAAGGCACTGTCCAGAAACATTCGGGTCGTAAACCCCCAAGGTTTCTCTTTACACTCCATCACTTAGAAAACCCTGAGCAGAAAGAACATACACAAACAAAGGAGATCAGCAAGAGTTATTTTAATTTTCTATTAAACATTCTTCCAAAAGCATTATATTAACCCCATTATCTTAGATATAAGAAATAACATTAGAATTAGAAAAACTAGGAAGATAAATGCAGATAATTAACCAAACATGAAAAAGGAAAATTATAAAAGCTGAGAGCTTTATAAACATAAATTAATATGAAATAATAATTTGAAAACTGTGCATCTAAAATTAAACTTTTTCAATTATTTTTAGCAACAGCATTTTATGACTCTAATACCGTGATTTTTCAAGGAAGAAACCCATTTACAAATATTTTTACTTTAAAAATAGGCCTGTGTTCAGCTATTAAACCCCCCCCCCCCATACACACAAGCTCTGATTATATCACTTTATTTGGGAAGAAAAAAATTGTTTCTGATGGCATGAAATGAAAAGTTTACAAGTTTTGTTTTGTTTTTAAATCCAAGTACAGAATTTGAATTATTAGTAAGAAACTGTTCCAGGTCATTAAGTGCATAACACTAATTACTGGTCAGCTATTGCTACTGCTTCTTCCCTAGTTCTCCCAAGAAAAACTTACACTGAATCTTCAGCAGAATAATCCATAAATATGCTTCTAAGAAAAATGAGAGCTTTTGTTTACATAGTTTTTAGATTTTACTGTTCCTAATTTTATTCTGAAACTAATTTACCCCAAACCATAATTACCATATTAACTTTGTCATGCACAGTTGTATGCAATTCCGCAAAGCAGTAGGACACCATCAGGCTGTTTACCAAGAGCTTAGGAAAAACACAATTGGTCACACCCATTTAACAAATCTGTCTCATGCTATTTGCCAATGTGTAGTTTTAGTCTAAGTTCTGACAATGAAATATGTGGGTATCTATATATCTCATCTTGATTCTCCAAAGTTGCCAAAGGGAATTCACAGCTTAGCTTTGCCTGGTTGAAGCTGAAGATTTTGTAATTTCATCGCCAGGGCCAAGTTGCCAGTGACTTTCAATTTGCCTTGAAAGAAGGCCTGTAGATAAAAAAAATACTTATTATTATTACTTAGTGGTTTTTATTTTGAGATTGCTAATGTTCCTAGAATATCCATCCTTGAGATCTTTTATCTACATCACATAACTTTATTCAAAATACAATACTTGGTTTTCTGGAATAGATATAGAACCAGAATACTCAGACAGAGGAATGTGTAAAGGCCATGCTTTATATAGAGAGAGCACTGGAAGGAATGTCATCCCCAGACATATTCTTTTAGAAACGGAATCTGTCTTTACCTGCCTTACTCATAGGTGGTACTTTTTCTCAATATTAGACAAACAGAATTCATACTAGATCGATTTCATTTAAAAACATTACACGTGGGTTGGAAATACAAAACTGAAATTTTCAGTAGACTGTTGGGAGAAAAGCATACTCAAAACACATTTGGAAACTCTTGGGATTCAATACCATGTGGATGAAAGGCCACCAACTGCTCTGCTATTTGCTCTCCCTGATAAAAGATGGATCCTTCATCATCCCAGAGGACAGGCTGCCTACTTATAGGTGCTCAAGTTACTCTCTGGCTCAGAGAGAAAAATTAGACCACTCTGAAGGGCGGGGCCATGATCTGTTCCATTTAACAAGGCCTAGGATTAGATCACACAATGTTTGCAAAATTTACCATGTAACAAAATCCTGGGGAAACTCAAGAGAAATAGCAAAATTGAGAATGCAGCATGATTTCCCTAACATGATCTCAGTCTTTTAACTCAATTCCTAAAGTAAGGAAGAGTTAGATGAGAGAAGTTTCTGATGATCTTAGCTTTTACAGAAGTACATTAAAAAGTGAGGACCTTTGCTGTTTTTTTTCCTATACCTCCTGGTAAGGGTGACTAATTCCTTTTTTTTTTCCTCCTCCTCTGTCTGGACAAACTAAATATTTCCCTTTTTATATGGCACAAAGCCTTCTTCTGTCTGATGACTTAAAGGTCAGTTCTCTCAGACACAGTATATTTAACATATGTCATTTAGAAATATGGACCAGTAATAGTACAAGAGAAACTCATCATCTATCCCTTTTTTAAGTTAAAAATAAATAAATAAAAGTTTAAACTAATAGGGGCTGGGATTATGGCGCAGTGGTAGCGTGCTCGCCTAGCACGCACAAGGCACTGGGTTCGATCCTCAGCACCACATAAAAATAAAATAAAGATATTCTGTCACCTACAACTAAAAAATAAACATTTAAAAAAAAAAAGTTTAAACTAATAGAAAAAACATGAATTTCTCTCTTTAGAAAACCCAAACATAAGGATCATTTTAATCTGGCCCCTAGGTGTTCTTCATGTGTGCTTTTAGGCTGGAGAGCACATTGCTTTGTTTCAACTGTAGCCAAACACTGAAAGTAGAATTTCCATTGCACTTAATGATTTCCAGTCAAATCCTCTACTGAGCATAAGGGAAGGTCATTAGCACATTAATAGGAATGTCTGCCATTTTAATCTTTAATTCCATTGGGTGCTAACAGGTGCTGAATGAAAATATGCTAATACCTTAACCCCCAAAATAGGCAGGACAAAAATAAACTGAGGGAAGGAGGACAGCAGATACGTGAAGTCTGAGCACTCTGCCAAGGCTGTGGACAGCATGTGCCATGGGACCGGGATCAGAGGCTGGGAAGGAGGTTAAGAGCCAGCTCCTACACTGGTGGCCTCCGTTTTGTCCAGGTTTCTGGAGCAGGCTCTGTGGGTGGAAATGTCAATGCCAATGGTGTGGACTCAGCTGAAACAGCACACAGGTACATCTTTTTTAAAAAGGCATTTAAAAAGGAATACAAGTGGGAGTCAGAGTTGGTTGTTTAAGCCAATCTTATGAATTACTAAGGAACAAGACCTGAAACAAATGAGGCTCAGGCAATTTTTAAAAAGTTACAATGAAAAGAAAGGTCTTAGTTTTTGTTGTTATTATTTGTCAGTGTACCAAGTTGACAGAAAGTTCAGCTTGTCCTGTCTGTTCAATGCTGTGCCACCTGAGTATAAGGAGACCATAGATCATCTGGGGACCAGGAAGATCTAAACAAGTCATAAATACATTTTAGACAAATAAAATTTAATCCAAGAACAGTTTATAAACTCTAAAAGCACCAGGCATTGTGCTAAGTTCTAGAAATGCAAAGACCAATAAGATGTGGTTTGTCCTTTGAAACTCACAATCTAATGGGGACTGGCACATTAAAATTAATAGACCATGGTAAATGCTAAGCTAGCAGCCCAGTAAGTGGTTCAGAAGAGGGATTGTTATATCTCTCCAACAACCTGGAAGCAAGTCCTTGGAGATAACACCTGAGCTAATTTCAAAAGATAAGGTGGTCATCAGGGAAGGACAGTTCAGAGAAAAGAACAGGGGCAAAGATACAAAATGTAGAAGGTCTCATCTGTTCCTATCATGCCCTCCCTCCCTTGGGAGTGTGAGTTCCTCTCCACTGTACACTGGTTGTCCTGGGGGCCCACTCTGTATTGTTTCCTCTGTGAGGCTTCCTGTGATGGCCTAGAACACATGGCTACTCCTTCTTCCACCCTCCCCAGTGACTTCAAGCCAGGTGTGGCACCTTGGATCTTTGGCTGCACTTGCTCTTTTATAAATCTGTCTTGTTCCAAACTGTGATTGCCCTAAGCATGGGAACTGTTTCCTACTCTTCCAGCTCACAGGACAGGGCATCTGGCACACAGCTCACTCCACAGATGCCTGTCATTTTTTAGGTAAACATTTGGGAGAACACTGAGTTTTGTGTGTCTGACCACTTTGCACTTTAGGCAGGAGGTTAAGGGGGAAGTGCTAAAAGATCCACCTAGCAGCAGGACATAAGCTCCATCAAACTCACCGACTGAGGATTCATTTTACCAGTCATTAAAGCCAGTAAGTCTGAGTCAGCCATGGTGATTGTGCAGTCAGCCTTCTTATCTAAAGCAGAGACATGAAGGAGAAGGAAGAGAAAAGGGAGAGTGTTCAGTTTCACATACACATTTCAGTCAAGAGCCAATGACTGCAACAGAACCATACCCAATCTGACGCAGCACAGGGAAGTGGGCATTCACCTACACTTCTATGACAGCCTAGTAAGATGTGCATAAACCACAAGCAACCTCCATATCTAATAAGGGAATTAATTAAATTATGGTATAGTCATATAATGGGATACAATGTAGTCATTATAAGTGATGATGTGGATCCAGACTTACTGACCTGAAAAAATTTTCATGTTGTATTACACATGACTTTGCTATATAAACCAGTTACAAAATAAGCTGTATGATCCCATTTCTGCTTAAAAACAGTATCCAGATACATAAGAATAGGACAAACATCTGTCCACTTAGACAGCAATATATCCACTTCAATGGCAATATGTTACTGATAGTTACTGTGGACAGACCTAGGGTAACCCCCATGACCCTTGCCTCTTGTCGTACATGCCTTTGTGTAATCCCCTTCCCTCCAGTTTGAGTAGGACCTATGACTTGCTTCTAGCCAAAAGAATGTGGTGACAGTGAGGGAATGGCAGTCCTGTAATTTTTCTTAAGCCTTCATCTTGCTAAGCAGACTCATTAGTGCCTTCCTGCTGGCTTTGGATAAACTAGCTGCCACAAGTGACCTTCCCACAGAGAGGGCCATGCTTCCTCAGGAGCTGGGGGGGGGGGGGGGGGGGGGGGGGACGGGACTCCAGCATGGAGTCTGTACATTCTCACAGCCATAGGAAACGCATCCTGCCAGCAAATGGGGTGAGCCTGGAAGCCAACCCTTCCCCAGTTAGGCCTCCAGATGAGGGCCCAGCTCTGACCAACACCTTGATTGCAGCCTTGTGTGACCCTGTGCAGAGGACCCAGTGAGGCTGTCCTCAGCCTCGTTACCCATGGACATCTACAATAAATGTATGTATTATTTTAAGCTTCTAATTTTGTGATAATTTATTATGCAGTAAAAGAAAATGAATACAGTCACCTAGATCCAAGGATAACAAATGTGCTCTGTAAAGAATGAGACACTACATATTTTGGACTTTGTGGGTCACGAGGTATTGATCATAACTACCTGTGTAGTGAAAAGACAGCTACAAATAATCCACAAATATGTGGCTGGGTTCCAATAAAACTATTTTCAAAGCAGGTGGCAGACAGAGGAGGAAAAGATTAGCAATTCATATGTATCTGACAAAGAATTTGTTGTGTCCAGAGCACAGAAACAACTCCTACCACTCAGAAAAGCTTAGATAATCCAATACAAAAATGAGTCAATGATAATAGACATAGTGTGAATAAGGCTCTCCAAGTGGCCAAAACCCACACTGAACAGTGCTTAACTTCAGCAGTCACTGGAAAATGCATATTACAACCAAGATGAGAGAGATGCCACATATCTACTAGAATAAATGGCTGGAATGCTGGCAACACTCTCCACCCTGACCTGGGAGGTGTATGCATCTGCAAATATTCATCAGGTGTACACTCAGATTGATGCCCTTTACCACAGGCTAGAATTTAATTAAAACATTACCAAAACAAAGCAACAACAACAATAACAACAACAGCAACAACAGGTGTTGGGCTAGATTTGGTCCACATGCATAATTCACCAATTCCTGGGCTACATGGTAGAATTCTGGAGCACTTTTCTCTATTTTTTTCTAAATTTTTCATGCCCGGTGTACATTGCCTAAATAATACAACATTTAAAATGTTAATTTTAGTATCATCAAAGTAAAATGACAGAAAAAAGACTGAACAACAAAGACTAGTATCTCATTGCTAAATCATCCATCTTTACCTTGGGCAAATGGGAGGTGCCAAATGGAAAAGGAAAAATTCACTAAGAAACCAGTTTTTTTAGAAGTTGATATTTTAGGCAATCAACCAACATAACAATAGTGCTCTAACAACTGGCTCTTCTTTTCATTAAGGATTAGTTCAAATTAAAGTTGACTACCTCCCAAAGCCAAGTCACTTTCTAATCTACTTTTTATTCACTGCACTTATCTTGAAACCACTTTGCTTATTTACATATGTGTTTTCTGCCTGTATTTGTCCAAGAGAATGAAAACTTGAAGGGGGCAAGGCCTCACCAGTTTTGTTCACTGCTATGTCCCCAGGCCACTGAAGAATGCCTCGCACATAAAAAACATTCAGTAAATGGCCCAGATAACCTGTGCCTTAATATAAGAGACAGGTAAAATGTTAAAGCACGGCATGCCCATATTATTAAATAACTAGCCAGAGAGAGAAAAAATGTTTTTATTATATGCCTTACAACTCAGGGACAGTCTCTAATTCAATAGTCATTCTATCTTAGTTACTAATAAAATTTTCTCTTACTATAGGGGAGAAAAGTTTTGAAGCCTTAAAAGTGAAGGAATTTACAGTCTAGAAAATGAGTTCTATTGCAGATATATATATCAAAGAGAAGGAAGTAAAAAACTAACAAACTGAGATAGTTGGCCCTGGTTCTAATATTCCAAGGACTCCTAGTCACTGAAAGGTGACCTTGGGGTAGGAGTGAAATCTGTTGCTGCTGTAATACTGACATTTGTGGTGCCCTCACAATGCTAAGCAGCCTCATGTGATCTTTATAACAATCCTGTGAGAGTCAGAGAGGTCAAATAACTTGCCAAAGATCACACAGCAGATTCCTGTTGTCAAAGTCCATACTCACAACTCGTGTGTTCTACAGCTTTCTCTGGTTATGGGAAGGATGCAAACACTCTTGTCATAGTTTGGATCTAGAATGTCCCCAAAAGCTCACATGTTGAAAGCATAATTCCCAATGCAGCAAGGTTCAGAAGTGGAGCTTTTAGGCAATGATTAGTCATGAGGGCTCTGACTTCATCAGTGGATTAATCAATCCATCGGTAGCTGGATTTTAAATAAAATCAATCTATGGTGAACCCAGGAGGTGAGACCTAGTTGGAGAAGGTAGGTTGCTAGTCATGTGCCCTTGAAGGGTTTACTTCTCCCACTTACTTTCTCTCCCCGCACCCCTTGTTTCCTGGTTGCCATTAGGTGAGCAGCTTTCCTTGGCTGTGCCTTTCACCATGATGTGCCACTTCACCTCAGACGCAAAGAAAGGGAGCCAACTGGCCTTGGATTGAATCCTCTGAAACCATAAGCCAAAATATACCCCCTTCTAAGTTGTTCCTGCCAGATATTTTGGTCATAGTGACAAAAAGTTGACTAACACAATTCCTTAACTTAGTTTTGACTGGGCCTTCACCAATACATCAGCATCTGACAAATCCCACATTTTCCCAGTTCTTCAAGTCCTTTTGGGGGGCTTACCTGACAAGTCTATGCATTTAAACTAATCAGTATTTAATATATGGATCGAGGTGGAAGCACAGATTTACCCAGCACTTACAAAACTAGGTGCATTACCTATCTTATTTAATCCTCATAACAGCTTTACAGGTAGAAATTATTTTCACCCATTTTCTAAATGAGACAACTGGACTCAGAGAAGATAAGTACCTTGTAAGGGACAGAGCCAAGATCTAAACTAAACCAAGGTCTGGATAGCTCCAAAAGCTATGTTATTTCTAATGTATCTTGGACAGAGAAGACTCTGAGGCTTTCTCTGTCATGTTACCCATAAAGGGATAAGGATGAGAACTGAAGTGCTAGGTGGGCAGAATAAAGAAATGAAGGAATACTATGTCATGTTAGACAAAATTCAAGTTGGCTTCTTGGAGAAATGCTATGTGAATCATTTCAATGAAGAGGAGAGAAGGCCAGAACTCACAGAGAAGACACTAAAAGGTACCCAGGAAGCAAGAGAAGATTATGGAAAGTGCACAAAATCTACAAGTCTTTAATATAATCATCACCAAGCTCTTAGAATACAAGCAAATGAAATACATTTAAATGAATTTTACTTTGTTAACAAGTAAATCTCCTAGCCCTATGTACACACCACAAGAACTAGCAATTCTCCTTAAGATGCCAGTTCAAACCAGGACAAGTTACTGATGCTTTAACATAGCTAATCTCTAACAAATGGTCATTTGTTGGTGAATATAAAAGGAGCTGGCAATTTCCAGCAGTGGCTTTTACTGGCTAAGTCCATATTTCAACTCCACTGCTGAATGCCAATAGGTGTCAGTTTCAACAGAAATTACCCTGCCCCAGGGTAAGATCTCTTCAGCACCTAATGGGGACAGCACAGGAGAAAGGTCTCTCCGCAGGGAACAAAGCTTTCCTGAAATAATTCAACAAGCAAATTACCTTTCATGACAACCGACCAACCAAAAACATCAAAACAAGAGAAAGAGGAGAAACTTCAAAATCAGAATATAATCCTATGTAACTACTAACTTTTAGTCATAAAAAAATTGGCACTATTGTATTTCCCAAAGCTCTTTCTATTTTTAAAAGCTAGAATGCAGCTTAAGCTTTAGCTTTTCTTTCTATATCTTAGAGGGGCAGCTCATAGAATGCAGACAAGACTTTTTCTGCCTACTCGTTTTGAGGGAAAAACAAAAAAGACTATGTGTAAGTCAGGAATCCTCACAAGGAAGTCACACTGCCTGCACCAGATGTAGGCCCTTGCCACTACTCAGCTTTTCCTTCTTTATCCTCTCACTGATTCCTCATCAACGGTGCACATAAAATGCTCTTAACTTTTTCTTCTGCTTCCAAGTTCTATACTCTGTTTCAGGAGCTCTGTCAACCTGCTCTCCCCTTGAAGTGCCCCTAAATATTTAAGCACCATTACAGAAAGAAGTATCCAGCACACTTTGCTAAGGCTAACCCTCCTTCCACTTGTGCCTGTGCTCCTGATATCATCATCTCCTCCAGGACCTACCTCAGTAATGTATCAATAATGAAGCACTATCATCTATGACAGACCTCTTTCTTCTGCACAGCCTTCAGGTCCCATCAACTTTACTTCAAATACCCTAGCACTGACCCTTTAGCAACACTCCTTTGCCACACTATGCTTCTCACTTCTCACATCCATCCTAATTGCTCTCTCTGTCTCTGATCGCTCCCTTTCCAGTTCATCAGGTCCAAAGCACCAGGTTCATCCTTTAAAATACAGCTCTGATTTTTACTTTTTTCAACTTAAAAAACTTCAATGAACTGACTAAAAATCAAACAACTTTCAAAGTTCCTATCATGGCCCTTTAAGCCCTTCAAAAAGCTGGCCCAAATCTATCATGTTTCTAAATTACACTAAGTGCTCTCCAACAAGAGAAATGTAACAATGTGGTATAGCTGCCACTGAGTGAAGGCTTACTGAGCACCATTCATTCAGTTGTTTGAACACACTTTTGAAGGCTTACCATGTGTCAGGTACTATTCTAGGCACTGGAAAGGGAGCAGTGAACCTAACAGGCAAAAAGCTCTGCCTTCAGAGATCACAGTTCATGAACAGTAAGTAAATAAATAAAAAATTATTATATAGTATGTCATAGGGTAACAAAACTATGGAGAAAAATAAGGCAGAAAACCACAACAGGGAATGGCAGTGGGGTATGGTTTTTAAAAGGATGGTTAAGGAAGGGCCCCTTGGACAAAGACCCAAAGGAACTTGCCCAAAGAGCCAGGAAGATATCTGGAGGAAGACAATTCCAAGCAGAGGGAACACAAAGTAGAAATTCCCCCACCAATAGAGAACACCCCACATTCATGGAATGGCAAGTAGGCCAGTGCTACCAAACAGTGAGGAAGAATGTACCAAGACCAAAAAAAAAAAAAAACAACAAAAAAAAAAAAACTGGGGCCAGATCATGAAGTGCCATTGTAGGAACTCTGCTTTTACTTGGTATGGGTTGAAGGCCATTGGATGGTTTTGAGCAGAAGGTAAAAACCAGACTTGAGTTTTTAAATGATCACTCTGGCTAGTTGTGCAAAAGAACCTCCAGGCAGCAAGGACAGAAGCCAGGAAACTCAGCAAAAATAAGCGGACAGCTCAGACCAGGTGGAAGAAATAGAGGACAGGATTTGCTGCTGGGTTAGACTGTGAAGTATGAGAGAAAGTGGGAGTCAAGGATGACTCCGATGTTTTTGGACTAAAGAACCAGTAGAACACATGAGCACAGCGGGAGGAGTACACACTGCAGGAGAAGGATCAGGAGTTCAGTTTTATACCTGTTAGCTTTGACATATCTGCTAAATATTGCTATAGTTTGCATGTTTCCTCTAAAAATTTTGTGGCCATTATAACAGCATTAAGAGGTGAAGCCTTTAAGAGGTGATTAGGCCAAATGTGCTCTGCCCCGGACTGGGCTCCTGAGAAAAGGGTGAGTTCAGCCCTACTGTTCCTCTGGTTCCATCTCATGCATGCTCGCTTGCCCTTCCACTATATTATGATACAGTAAGAAAAGTTCTCACTAGATGCATCTGCTCATTATTGGACTTTCCAGCCTCTAGAACCATAAACCAAATAAATTTCCTACTATTCATTCATTCATTCATTCATTCATTCATTCTAATTAGTTATATATGACAGCAGAATGTATTTCAATTCATAGTGCACAGATGGAGCACAATTTTTCATTTCTCTGGTTGTACACAAAGTAGAGTCACACCATTCATGTCTTCATACATGTACCTAGGGTAATGATGTCCATCTCATTCCATCATCTTTCCCTCCCCTTTGCCCTATCCAAAGTTCCTCCATTTTCCCATCCCCCCTCCCCCCCTCCCCGCATTATGGATTAGCATCCACTAATCAGAGAAAACATTCTGCCTTTGGTTTTTTGGGATTGGCTTACTTCACTTAGCATGATATTCTCCAGCTTCATCCATTTACCTGCAAATGCCATGATTTTATTCTCTTTTATTGCTGAGAAATATTCCATTGTGTAAATATACCAGTTTCTTTATTCATTCATCTATTGAAGGGCATGTAGGTTGGTTCCACAGTTTAGCTACTGTGAATTGTGCTGCTATAAACATTGATGTGGCTACATCACTGTAGTATGCTGTTTTTAAGCCTTTGGGTATAGACTGAGGAGTGGGATAGCTGGGTAAAATGGTGATTCCAGTCCAAGTTTTTTAAGCAGTCTCCACACTGCTTTCCAGATTGGTTGCACCAATTTGCAGTCCCAGCAGCAATGTAAGAGTGTGCCTTTTCCCCCACATCCTTGCCAACACTTATTGTTGCTTGTATTCTTAATAACTGCCATTCTGACTGGGGTGAGATGAAATCTTAGAATAGTTTTGATTTGCATTTCTCTAAGCCAAATAAATTTCTAATGTTTATAATTTACCCAGTGTGTGATATTCTGTTATAGTAGCAGAAAACGCCCTAAGACAGGTGTCCTAGAAAACTTGTCAATTAAGTAGCTGGGTAAACCCTCTGGAATTCAGTGACTGGGTGCACACTAAACACATACATCTGGGAATCATTGGTGTAGATTGTTTTCAAAGCATGAAACTAGATGAGATCCCCAGGGAGTGAACGAAATAGAACTGAGTCTTTTGACACTCATGAACTTGACAGACAAAGAGAAATTAGCAAAAGAGGCCAGGAAGGAGCAGCCTGGAAGAGGAAAACCTGGAATTAAAATATCATGAGGATAAGAAATTAACTGAATTCAGCAAGGTGGTGGCTATTGGTGACAGATTTAGGATACTGACAAAAGCTGACTGGAATGAATTCAAGAAGGATTTGGATAAGAAGAAGTGGAAATAGTAAGTAAAGCCAGTCTTCCAAGGCCATATAACCGTGCATTGGACCATGTTCTTTACAGGCTAATTAAAAGAATACTCTTAACCCTTATATATCAGCACTATGAAATAGGTACCATTTATCATGCCCATCTACAAATAAGTAAATCAAGGCTCAGAGAAGTAAATAACTGGTCCAAGGGCAGAATCTGAGAGTGACAAGGCCAGGACTCCAACCCAAGATTATTTAATTCCAAAGCCTATGACTGGCAGCTCTGTGGTTGAGCCTCTCAATCTTGGAAAGAAGCAGCTTTGATCTACTCCTGTACCCAAGATTCAATGGTTCTCTAACAATGTCCTGTAACTCTAAAGCCAGCACTTTTGGGGAATAACCAGTTTCCCCAGCTTTGTGAACCAGTCATTGCTCCATAAACCAAGTCAATGCTGCACTGACCTGAGTTGGGAAGCACTGATCCTTTGCCATTCTTCACATCCACCACCCAGGTGGCTTCTTTACCCCCAGGACCATCCTTTACCTTGAAGGCAAAAATACCACCAATTTTCTTCACAAACTGTTCTCCATCCTGGAAATAAAAAATAACACTGGAAGTTACTACATTAGGTCTCTTTCTCTGACTTTCTCCCCAAGCAAATTAATGTTTAAACAAGTATAAGATGTGGGCAGCTGGGCCACTGGGCAGTTCTCAAGCTCCCTTAGGATCTTTTACCCAGAAGTCAGAAAGGCAAACAGGCAACAACTCCCATATCTGCCAAGTCCTCGGTTAAAAATGGCCCTTCAGACACAACTGCTGAAATAGCCTTCATTTTTCTCAATAATTGGGCACAATTCGTTTTGGTCTCTTAAAATATAGCCATCTCCAGCCCCCTTCTGCAGAATAATGCTTTTATATCTAATTTTGGTCCCCTATAATAAGTCTTAAAGTGAGAAAAAAGATATTTGGGTGGGGTAATTTATTTTCTATATTAGTATAAAGAATTATGTAAGCAGTATACCATTCATCATTTTTTTCTGTGGGGAGGATCTTGGGGGAACAAAGCTGCCCTAATTATAAAAACAACCTCAGACCCATACCTCTGCAGATAGGTTTCCTTTCTCCCTCCCTTCCTCTTTTCTCCTCCCTTCATTCCCACTCTGCTTCAACTTTCCTTCCTGAATCATTTATTAAGTCAGACGTAGTTCCAGGCATCAAGGATATAAAAGCTAGAGTCAGAAAAGTGAATGCTGGCAATCCCTCAGGACCACATGACAACACACGGGGATGAGGGAAGCACAGGGACTGCAGGAGCAGCTGGCAGGATGTGCAATGAAAGGATGACCACAACCTCTTACTCCAGCTTTTAAAAAACAAAAGTAGCACAATAATCTTATTGAAAGTATTCCTTAGAGAAGAAACACATTTCATTGTGAAAGAATTAGAAAATATAGATAAGCAAAAGAAGAAAATCATTCATAAGAATGATAATACAAATCATTCATAATTTTATCAAAGACAATCATAGTTGGTATAAATTCCATCTCTTTTCTTTGCAAATACATTTTTAAAATGGGATCATGCTGTCTTATAATCTTTTGTTTAATTATTCTCATTGTGTGTATCACTAAATATCCTGTCATATAATTTTAGTTTATTTACTGAATTTCTTGAAAGGAGTCTCACTATGTTGCCTAGGCTGGCCCTGAACTCCCAAACTCAAGTGATCCTCCTGCCTCAGCCTTTTGAGCTGCTAGGACTATAGGTATATACCACCAGGCTCAGCTTCCACACAATTTTAAATGGCCACATATAAAACTGTAAAAGGGAACTTTGATTGAACCAGAGCCTTTTTGCTTTTTAGTTAGAATTTGCTTATTCTAACTTCTGGCTTTATTACAATGCTGTGAATAATGTTCTTATATTTCAACATTTTAAAATAACTTCACTTATTTATGGGTAAATTCCTAGAATTAAACTCTGCTAACTCTGAATCTAGGAATCACCATAGGTTTGAGTTCCTGCTTTTCCATGTATTTCTATAACCCTTGATGAGTTATTAAACCCAACCTTTCTGCATCTCGGTTTTCTTATCTGTCAAATGGAAATAGAACAGTTAACTACCTGCACAAAGTTGTATGAGAATTAAGTTATACAAGTACTCACAAAGCACAGAACAATTGTTCAATGGATGTTAGCATTTTTTGTTGTTATTTTATTGTTTGCTAATCCTATGCTAATACTGTATTTTACTTAAGAGCATTAATGCATTTTGCTCTTAAGCACAGAAAATCACCACCTTCCAAATATTCTTGGATATTCTTAGATTTCCTCCATTTGTTCTTCATAATTATTTAGTTAGTTCTTCCCCAAAAATGCAGTTGAATTTAGATGCCATTACATAGACTATATGGATCTGTTTGGGACAGAAGTAAACTTTACAATATTAAGTGCCTCCACCCACAAACATGGTATATGTTCATGTTTTCTTTAATGTCTCTTAGAGAAACATTTTCCTTCATGTAGGTTCCACCACCCCACAGTGCTGGAGCTTGAACTCAGGGCCTACCCCACGCTAGGCAAGTGTTCTACCACTGAGCTACATTCCCAGCTCCCACACAGGATGTGAATATTTCTTGCTAAGTTTATTCTTAGGTATTTATAGTGCTCTTGTTAGTAATATGTTTTATGGCTGAGTTAATAGAAATATATAGGAAATCTAGTAAACATTTTATATTTATTTTGGATCTGGTTAACTTTTAAGTTATCATATTACTAATAGCTTTTATTTCCCACCTTCTTTAAGATTTACAGTCCTGCAATAATTTACACCCTGGATTCTTCCTTTGGTATCATAATATTCATTCTTTTAACAAAGATTTAAGAGTTTACTATGCTCAGGAACATGATAAGCACCTGAAATACTCAAATAATTATTTCCCTTGAGGAACTTACATCAGCTGATATGAGATACCAACTTTTGTTTCTATGTATGCAGAGCCATGGCCTAAATTTGTTCTGTTTGTTGTGGTTTGTTTTATAATAGCAATTGATAGATAATTTATATCCCACAAAATTTATCCTTTTTTTTAAGAGTATTCAAAGAAGCAGAACCAACATGACTGATTTTAGAACATTCTCATTAATCCCAAAAGAAATCTGAACCCTTTCATAGTCACTTCCTGTTCCTCTCACCAGCCCCTGGAAATTACGAACCTATCTACTTTCTGTCTTCATAGATTTGCTTATTCTCGACATTTCATCATTTCATATATACACAGTCATACAATGTGGTTTGTCCGTTTGTTTGTTTGTTTGCTTGTTTGTTTGTTTTTGGTACTGGGGATTGAACCCAGCGGTGCTTTACCACTGAGCTACATCCCCAGTTCTTTTGATTTTTATTTTAAGACAAGGTCTCACTAAGTTGCTGAGGCTGACCTCAAACTTGTGATCCTCCTGCTTCAGCCTACTGAGTTTTTGGGATTACAGGGCCATCAGCCCAGGCCAATGTGTGGTCTTTTGTGACTGGCTTCTTTCACTTAGCATAATGTTTTTAAGGTTTGTGCATGTTGAAGTGTCTATCAATCAGTATTTTATTCCTTTCTACAGTCAGATAATATTCCACTATATAGATGCAGCTTATTTTGTTTATTCATCCATTGATGGTTGTTTTCATTTTTTTAAAATGAATAATCCTGTGATGGACATTTGTACAAAACATTTTGTGTGTACATAAGTTTTTTTTTTTTTAAGTATGTTTGTTGCCTTTAACAAAACTTTAAAAAAATTTATTTCAATACATTTTATGTATTTTTATGTGATGTTGAGGATAGAACCCAGGGTCTCACATGTGCTACGCAAGTGCTCTACCACGGAGCTACAGCCCCAGCCCTGTATGTACATAAGTTCTAATTTCTCTTAGGTATATATAGTAGAATTGCTGGGTCATAAGGTAATGTTTAACTTTGTTAGGACCTATCAAACTGTTTTGCTAAAGTAGCTATACCATGTAATAATCCCACCAGCATTGAATGAGGAGTTCCAATTTCTCCACATCCACAACATTGTTATCTTTTTTTAGTCATCCTACTGGGTGTGTCCATCTTTTTCTTCTATATAGGTATATTCCCCTGAGCCTACCTGAAATCAACCATGGGTCTTAGGACAAAACAGCTATCCTAAAAACATATAGTATAGGCCTACTCATTTCAAAAGCCATGGAGGCATCTTTCACATGTGAATATTTTGAAGTTAACCACCAATATTTTCTAGTCAAACCAAAAAACCAAAACCACTGTCAAGTTTTTAAGGAAAAAAGAAATTATTTTAGTTTCCCTTAATAGAGTTTACACAAACTGTTTTAATAACTGGGGAGGGAGGCTTCAAAGTTTTTAAGTACTTATATAACTGCTATTTCTTTAACCTTCATAAAGCCCTATAAATAGCTGGACTGGCATTAACATTAACTTTTCTAATTATGTAGAAAAGGCAACTGAGGCTCATAAAGAACCCTTCAGACTATCTTTGGCACTGCTGCCAAGCAATCCATCTAACATAACCTAACTCTAACTCTTAACATAACCTACCAACACTTTACGGCTTGAATTTCACACATGGCCTCCCTTAGCCAACAGAGTGAAGTCTATCTGTATCATTCAGGAATCTTCATGAGCTGAGGCATATTTGTCTGTTTTATTTCCAGCCACCTTCTCTCCCTCACAGACTTTATGCTCTAATACTAATGGTTTTGAACCTAAGTGCCAAGTTCTCTTATGCCTCTCACCTAATGCCCCTTGGTCCATGATGCTCAGCTCCTACTCTTCTTCCCATCCTGACCTCATCATTCAAGTCTCAGCTCACATGCTAGCTCTTCTGGGAAGGCTTTTCTGTCTCCATTGGACATTTTGATGGCTCTCTGCACATGCACCCAAGTAGTTCTTTTTTTTTGGAAAAAAAAATTTCCAAGTCTCTCTTTCCACTAAACAATGTTCCCTGAGGGGCATGAACAATAATGGTTAGTAAGCAGTGAAACCTGAATTTAATCACAGGTTTAGTCCCACATTCGCTCCTCTTTCCATCTGACCACACTGTACCACAACTGTAGGTTATATCAATACTTCCAAACACAAGGGGATAACAGCAGAGTAGTATCTGCTACCATAACATGAATTAGAAGAAAGTTCAATCTTCCCCACATTCCCTGGAGTCTTCGTTTCTTGTGGAGATGACCTAGGAGAGGGAGTTAATAATATTGGTGTGGTGTGCTAGGACACCCAAAAGCCGATTTCCTCTGGGGCCAGTGGCCCCTGAATGACTATTCTAGGTGCATCCATGCCATCTGCTTGCACAATGGCTCAGGAATTACATCTATGAGCAGACACTGACAAGTTAGAGCAGGAAAATCAGCAAACATTTAGAAATTCCACCTGCATGCTTGAAGAGAAATTCCTGCAATCTTACTACTTACCCTCCTACCTCTTTAAGACAGATGTAGATTAATTTGTACTTGGTATTACTTCTGAGAACCAATTGACTCTTAAAAAATCACACCCTTTGGTCAATAAAGCATTTTCATTTGAAGTGGGAATGAGAGTATTCAAGGAAATGAAGCAGGAGGATAGAGAGTTAAAGGGAAAAAGAAAACACAGTTGCGAAACTAGAGATCATTAGTACTAAGAAAGTTCAAACTGCCTCCTTATGGGAAGAAAGTACTTCTTTCTGAGTAGGCAAAAGGTCAAGGACTAGGTCCTGTTGTAAACTTAATAGGGACAAAAAATTAAGACAGATTCAAAGAAGGGCAATGGAGTATTGCTAACAAAGACAAAAGTGGAAATAAAATCTCTTACCAGGCAGCCTTTGCTAATGCAGAAAATGCATGAATTGACAAAAGATTACAAGACTTTCACTTTCTAGTGCTGCGAACACTGAGGAAACTGACAATCGTGGGAAGGAGAAAAGAAATAAGGGAAGAGAAAGGAATTAAAATGGAAGTAAGAGGCATACATTTGCAAAGCTAAAAGCATACTACAAAATAAAAACAGCACTGTTTTGTTAATCCCAATAATGAAGTATTCAATGATTGATCTATGGCCATACCTCAGACCTCATACTAGATAATCTCTAAACTAATCCTTTTATTTAATTTTTAAATGGACTAGAGTTAAAAAAAAAATCAAGCTGAGCTTCCATATGTATTTTATAGTGGACAGTTAAAGAAATTCAAAACATAATAATGAGATCTTTCTTTCCCTACCAGGTTGGCAAAGATTTTTTTTAAGCAGCCAATACAGTATCAGAGAAGGTATGAAGAAAAACACTCGCTCTCCTGAACTGTCAGTAAGTCCATCAACCAGTACCCTCTTACTGGTGGGGATTTTGGCAAACTATTAAAATGCAACAATTTTGTCCTTTAATTATTAAACTAAGTTGATACTGGCATAAGTACCTAAAGACAAATGCAAAAGGAAATTTATTATAGCAGTGTTTTACTTTCAAAATTTAAACACGACCTGATATTAATCATAGGAAGCTAGTTAAGTAAATTATGACACATATGTGCAAGCACGTACTATGTACTGAAAAGGATGGTAAGGATTTATATTTATGGCCAAGAAACTACAAAAGAAAACAGCAGGCTGCAAAACAACCATGCAGGTACAACCCCATGAGATGACTGTGTGAACCTCCTGCAGCTCCTGGGCCAGTGCCACCCTCCTGGAGCTGTCAGCCTGGCCCTGCTCCATCTTAGGAAAGCTGTTGATCATTATGAAGATCCTGGAAATACTGGGTCCTTTCACAAGACACAGCTGCCTCCCACCCACAGTATAATCACCTTACATACTATGCCTTGCAATAGAGAATTATGAAACACGCACAGTGTTTGTTTCTGTGGCTCTAACTGAAGTGAAATACACAGCTTAAAAGTTTTGGATCCTTTTATTTACTTCAGTCCACTCTGATCTCCAGGTCAAAGTGTATAATTTGAATTGTGATAGTGGCTGTAACTGCACCTTGCATGGTCTCAAGTCTAAAATCAATAATGAAACCCCAAGTTATCACTAAGTTTGAAACAATGAAATAAATAAATAATTCTGTTAGAGGAGAATAATCTTACTGGTAGCTTGCTTCTGTATGATTATTATAAAGAACTAGTTATTGTGCAAAAATATCTGCATATATGGCATAATTAAAAAACCCAACATATGGGGCTGGGATTATGGCGCAGTGGTAGCATGCTCACCTAGCACGCATAAGGCACTGGATTCGATCCTCAGCACCACATAAAAATAAAATACAGATATTCTGTCACCTACAACTAAAAAGTAAACATTAAAAAAAAAAAACCCAACATATACTGTATGATCCTCATTATATCAAACTGTAAGTTTATGTACAGAGAAAGATGTCTGAATGAATGTTCATCATTGTTAACAATTCAGTGAACTCTGAGTAGTAGAATTTGGGGAAGTTTAAGATTTTATTTTGTGTGCTTCTGTACAGTGTGAATTTTTTTAACATTAGTATCATTTTTTATAAGAAAACAATTAGTGTACTATGACTTGAAATGCATTTGTTTTAAAAAATGTCAAAAAAAATACAGATGATTATTTGTTCTTCTTGGATTGTTCTTAAAACTAAATAATAAATGCAAAAACACTTATAAAACTGTAAAAAAATTAAAATTAATATTTCCTTCCTTAAGTTGTTCTTGTCAGGTATTTTTTACCCAACTGAAGAACAGTTGACCAACACACTAATATTTTCTCATGACTCAGAAGGCTGAGGCTGTAGATCTGGGGGTAAGAACACACAAGGCAACATGCTCTACTCGGTGTGTTTGACTGGAGGGACACCAGAGTGGTGTGTCTCTTCCTAGTGATGTTAACCTTAACCACAAGGTGAAGGTCATGTCTGCCTGCTTTCCCCACTTCGAGTTGCTATTTCATCTTTTATAATTAATAAATATTTGAGAAGGAAATTCTTTGAGGTTATCATATATCCTGATTCTTTTTAAGCTTCCACCCGCTGATTCTGGTATTCTTCCATGGATCTCGCAGCAATTTTTGCTACAGTTCTTAGTGGTGGTTTTCTGTTCACCTCATTCCTTGTTCAGTTATTAACTGGAATTCTTCTGTAAGGAAGAGTTATCACTTCTCCTTCACTTATTATTTATTAAATCTTTTTTTTTTTATCACTATGGGGTTATGCTCATTTTAGACTTTGGGTTATAATCAAATATTGTTACTTTATTGCTCCAGTTTGTTTCAGCTTTGGCCACTGGGCGCTCTTTCATTTTGGGTCCTGTATCCTTTTGATGTCACATATTACTTTTGTACTTTAAAAATATAACAAAGTATAAATAATTAAAATGATTGTCACTGCTTTTAAAAAAGAATTACTTTGAAAAAACATCTGAGTGTGGTGGCACATGCCTATAATGCCAAGTACTTTAGAGGCTGAGGTAGGAGGATCACAAGTTCAAGGACTGCCTGGTTAACTGTCTCAAAATAAAAAGGACCAAAGATGTAGCTTACTGGTAGAGTGCTTGCCCAGCATGTGCAATGCCCTACGTTGAACTCCCAGTACAGAAAAATAGAGAAATCAAATACAAATGATTCCTTTTTAAAAGGAATTTTGATGTCATATACATTTAAAAGCTCATTTAAATATTACTTAAAATATTACTCTTCAGAATTATTCTAGGTAAAATCTTTGTAATTCAGAAGAAAATTACACCAAAATAAATGAGAACCCCCTTTACACATGAACTTTGTCCAGAATTAAATATCTCTCTGACAAAGGACTGAGAAAACAGTGACAATTTTAAACAGCATTTATTCGAGTTCTTTAACTCCATCTGGAAATCTGTACATTCCTGAAATACATTCTTACTAGAATTACAAGGAAGCCTTAATTAAACTCTCTGAAACCTAAAACATACTCAGCACTTGACAATATGACATAATTCTCAATTTGTGCCACCTCTTGAAACCTGTGTTCATTTCCCAGCCTCAGAGTCACTGGTAATGCTTTACACAAATCTCACCTCTTCAAGCTTCTTCTCAATCTCCTTAAAGACGAGGTCTGCCTTAAATCCGTCACCTGCAGCGCTGGTGGGAGCAGCCTCAATCTGATGTGTTCTAATAGAACTGGGGGAAAGGATCAATTTCAATTCATGGGTACTAGGGTTTTCAACATTTATACAATAGTAATTTTCAAAAACTCCTAGAGACATTGCAACGCTTATCTGAAATTTTCAAAAAGCACATAAAACAATCCTTTTCCCACTTTTTCACCAAATATTGAGCATTCATTAGGTGCTAGACATTGCGTTTGAAAATACAGTAGACCAAAGAAGTTCTCCTATGAAACTTATATTAACAGAGGAGAGAGACAATTGGCAAGCAAACAAATAAAAATATAGTTATTATGAAGAAAATAAAGCAGGTTAAGGGGATATACAGAGAGTACATTTAAAAAAAAATCTGACTACCAGCTGAAAAATGGACTATAAGGGAGTACGTGGGAGAGCAGGGAGATCTCCCCAAGCAGCTTTTGCAACAGTCCAAGTGAAAGCTAATAATTAGAACAGGGTTATAAGGGAGCAGGAAGTAAGCAGCTTGGACTTGAGATTTGTTTTTTACCTGCAATACAAGAGTTTAACAACCATCTGTCCACTGGTTGGTTGATACTTAGGAAGCAACTACAGAAATATGTCCTGATGTGGCACAAGGAACACAGCCCTTATATAGCCAGAGAGGCACAGGCTGAACCCAAGGGCCTCCTCCATTAACAAGTGATGTGATATTGAGCAAGCTATTTGACTGCGGTGCACGTTGGGAGAGAGGATTAAAGCTGATCACCTAGCAGAGCTCGTGGCCCACGGTGAACAAGAGCCACAACTACTATTGATTCAGAGCCTCAAGGGTTAGGTATGGACAGAAAGCCCAGCAGTCTGAGGAAGAAGAGGGCAGCTTAGGCTGCCAGGTAATTCCTCTTACATACCACAGCAGACTGGAATGCAGGAAGGAAATGTCTGAAGGAGAGGAGCACAGCAGCTACTCAATCAACAGGCCTTCTTTCTCTCTCCCCACTCTTCACCCCCTCCCTATACAGGCTCCCAGTCCATCTTTCCTTTCCCTCTTTCTATCATTTCATAAACATTTAGTGACTCTCTGCTACATTGCCAGGTGCACTGGGGATATAAGGGTGAAGCTGTCAGACCCAGTCTCTGTCCTCACCGAGTTTATATTCTTCTACTAGAGGGAAAAAAGCAGCATATTCCCCAAATGACTACGAATTGTAGCACACTCTTGGATGCAAAGAAAAACAAGAACTTACTTTACGTGGGACAGTCAAGAAATGACTCTGAGCCGGTGATTTCAAGCTATTACTCTGTTAGAGGAAGAAAGGGAGTTAGCTATTCAAAGAGGAAACTGCCAAGATCATGAGGGAGAAAAGAGCTTAGTATGTTAACAGAAAGTAAAATAAAACCAGCATCACTAGAACACAGTAAGTAAGGGAAAATTGACACGAAATGAAATTGGAGAATTAGGCAGAGACCAGATTATGCAGACAGGCCAAAGTAGGAAATCCAGAAAGCCACAGAAATGGTAACAAGGGAGAGAAATAGGTTGTGACTATTCTTACAACAATGTACAGAATGATTTGGGAAGAAGGGACAAAAACTAAGGTGAGAAGACTTGTTATGACGCTGGTGGAGTAGTCTGGATAGGTGGTGAGCAGAGATGGAGAGAAAGAGTCAAAGTAGAATCCATAGCTTTTGTTTCTGGGGATGAGGGAAATGTAAAGGGACAAGGAAAGGGCAAGGAAGATTCAGGAGTTTGAGCATAACTGGAAAAAACAGTGCCATTCACTGAGATAAGGGAGAATGTACAGAGTAGAGGAGCTCAACTTTCTGTTTCAGGCAGGATGAGAGTCTGGGGCTCAGATGAGAGGTCTAGATAAAAATGAAGCAATCATCAGTGTTATGGTTTAGATGTGGTATCCCCCAAAAGCTCACGTGTGAGACAATGCAAGAAGGTTTGGAGGAGAAATGATTGGGTTGTGAGAGTCTTAACCCAGTCAGTGAATTAACCCCGATGGGGACTAACTGAGTGGTAACCGAAGTGGCAAGGTGTGGTTGGAGGAGGTAGGAATTGGGGGTATGGCTTTGGGGTACACGTTTGTATCTGGCAAGTGGAGACCTCTCTTTCTGATCACCATATGAGCTGCTTCCCTCTGCCACATTTCTTCCACCATGATGGAGCTGGCCTTCTATGGACTGAGACCTCTGAAACTGTGAGCACTTAAATAAACTTTTCCTCCTCTACAAGTGCTCATCAGGTCCTTTAGTCATAGTGGCAAAAAAGCTGACTAAAACAATCAGCATGACCCAAGTACTTTCATTACTGGGAAAGGACCATAAGGAATTACAGAGAAAGGGAGCCCAGGACAATGCCCTTCCGAACATTATTTAGAGTCTGGGACAGAAGAGGAGGCAGCAGCCAGTGAAGTCCAAAAATTCAGGAAAGCATAGTTTCACAGGAACAGAGGGGAGGGAGTCCAGGGGGAGGAGTAAACTATGTCAAACACTGCCAAAGGTCAAGCATCCATGACCTTGACAAAGTCTGCTTTAAGCGGCAGAGGGCGGTGGTAAATTACAGTGGACTGAGGGGAAATGAGAAGGAAATAGGATAGTGTGGCTCTTTTGAGACATTCCTTTTAGGGGAACAGTGAAATGGAATGGTCTTTAGAGGGGAACATGGTATCAAGGAAGGTTATCTCGTTTTGAGGTGGGATAAAAATAGAATCTTTGACTAATCTCTTTAGTCTCTTCAATAAATATAGTATTTCTTTCTGGATGTGCTTTTAAAAATCTTTTCTACTTTTTTCATTGTGTTAAAATACATATGACACAAGATTTACCTTCTTTTTCTTTTTTTGTAGCACTGAGGATGGAATTCAGGGCCTTGTGCATGCTAAGCACGTGCTCTACCACTGAGCTACACCCCGAGCCCTTTTCAGAATTTTATTTTGAGACAGGTTCTCACTAAGTTGACCACGCTAGCCTTAAATTTGTGATCCTCCTGCCTTTGCTTCCTGAGTACCTGGGACTATAAGCATGTGTCACACAGTTCAGTGGTATTAAATATATTCATGATGTCCTACAACTGTCACCAACATCCATCTCTATAACACTTTTCATCTTGTGAAACTGAAACTCTGTATCCATTAAGTAATAACTCCCGATTTCTCCTTCCCTGCTATCCCTCCCAAACACCAGTCTGCGTGATGTAGCCTATGTCAGAATTTCAAGGAATGTTTGGTTTGGTTTTAAGATTGACTTATCAGAGCATGTATGCCTGATAATATTCATCAGATAATTATCATCAGATGATAATAAACCAAAGGAAAGGAGGTGGAAGGAGAGAAATCTAAGAAGGTGACAGGGGACAGGATCTAAACCAAGGAGACTGAAGGGAAGAAAGAGGATGAGATAGGTGCAAGTCCAGATAGGTCTATCAGTATGGCAATCAATGATGAGGGAGTTTGAGTTTAAAACTGCCATGTTCTCAACAAAGGATAAGGCAAAAAAATCAGCAGGCAGGGAAAGAAAGGGTGACTGTGGAAAATCTAGAAAGTTGAAAAGTAAGCCTACTAGGGGCATCACACTGATAGGAACCAGGAGAGGATCTGAAGTAGTAGAGCAGTAAGACTTCAGGGCCATGGCTTTGCTTCGGAGTC
The DNA here is from genome assembly GCA_004024805.1 of Geosciurus inauris. Lineage (NCBI taxonomy): Eukaryota > Metazoa > Chordata > Mammalia > Rodentia > Sciuridae > Geosciurus > Geosciurus inauris. The sequence goes on from PVHX01002712.1 coordinate 160,141, forward strand.
TGAACATCTCCTTCTTGGCAAACTCTGCTTCTCCCTTCAAGACCCAGCCCAGGAAACTCCTTTTCTATGAGACCCTACTTGTTAGGTAAAATCAGCCCTCCCCATACCAGTTGGGCCCCTCCCCTCCCTAAAGGTGAAGCAGCTCCAGCAGAAACAAAGTCTGGCTGCTCCTGGCTGCTCAGGTTACCTTTTCAGCCACATCAAAGAAGTCCTCTGCTGCTTATCTGTCCCACGGATTTTAAAGTGACCAATCCCTGGCTCGCCACGCGGTTTGTAGTGGGCTCTATAAAATACTTCCTACGCGTCCCCTCTCTCTTTTCCTCTTCTCCTCACCCGGGCACCCACTCCCCTGAATAAAGGATTTCCTGGCTGCACAGAGGTGTCCGTGTCTGGCTGGCCGCTACCCTAACA